>CP092867.1:31169525-31258024 GCA_030710605.1 Cordylochernes scorpioides
CACACAATATATCAAAAACACACACACACAAAAACCTTTATTGAGACACACAGGTCTTACAGAGGATTCTCCTTGGGGTTACAAGACGGAGAAACCTATCAAAGTGGGAAATATACAAAGGGGTAAAAATGGAGAAAGATTATATACACATGATAAATATATACAGATTATTATTTGAATGATCCTATGGAAAATAAGAATATGGATTTGGAAGAAAAAAAGAAAAAAAGTGGAAATATGGATGGAAGAAGTGGAGAGAGAAAAGAGGAAAAAAACAGGTATTTACATATGGGACATACATGTAATGGAACAAGTCAATTCAAGCTCTTCTGCTCACACAGCACAGGTGGACCATGGCTTTTTTCCAAAAAATCTAATATATCAAATACTGTATATATAAAGGGAAAAAAGAAAGGGCTGGGCATAACTTGTACACAAGCAAACGAGGACAAGCAAATTAGGAATTTTCCTTAATCTCAATCCAATTGAATATGTATGGGATGTCTTAGGTAGGGGCCATTGCTATCTGCCAACTACCTCTCCAGGAACATAAAACTACTCTTCAAAATGAGTGTCAATCATTGATTGAAAGCTTGAATCGACGATATCAAATATATTTTACAGCCAAAGAGGTTCACATTTCATGTTTTTACATTATTAACGTGATACTCCTGTTGAAAGACTGACAAGTCCGAAAACTTGAAAATAAAAAGTTGCACAATAAACATAGCCCTGGAAGCTTTATTTATTTTACAATGTCTTCACATTGTTTGTGAAAATGCCTCCAATTTTCAAGCATATTTTAATTTTCATACAAACATTTAAACTAACATTAATTTTTATTTGCGTGTATTTCAGTATAACAGTAAGAATTAATTCTCAAAAAAAAAATTAACTTATAGAGGGTGGAGGTGATTCACTAAAACCTTGTGAATAAAATAGTAGTGTTTATGGGTGAATAACAGGCGAAACCAAAAGATTCAGCATTTTGAGCCAAATTCTACCGAATATTTATAATTACATTGGTGGATGTATGGAAAATTTAATTTAAAATCGGCAAAAGGTTTACCTAAATTGTCAATGGGGCTTTCCACTTCTTCCACTGGGAGAGCATGGGCCACGAAGACAATGGCCATGGTAAAAGCAAATAACTGAAGATACTTCATCTGCGACACACATTCTAAGTATATAGGTTATTCTAAATCATGACTATCTTAGAGTCTAAATGATTTGATTTATATCCATCACAGGCATGCGTATCAATGAGGCAGATAAGCTTAGAGGTATCAGAATAATAAATGAAACTATTTAACCTTTTAAGTTTTCGTTTTCAAATAAAAGTTAAACTTCTCAGCGTCTTTATTGTGATGGATGCTCCAACATGCGTCGCGCCGTCACGCCATCACCATCTTCTCAGCGGCGAAGCACACAATCTACGTTTTCTTCGTAGATCGCGAAATGCGTGGTGTCACTGGAGACCCGCTGGTGATTCTCCACCAAACTCTGCAGCGGTTGCAGAGACCCCATATTCATTGTACATAAAGTTATGCATCTTTTTTATTATGATGGACAAATATTGGGATGTCCCTGGCGTATCATCGATAAATACTCCCGGCAGTTTAACCAGTTTAATATACCAGAACGCTCAAATATTATACTGGTTAATAAGAAATTGAAATTTTGGTTTGAAATTGAATATCAACATATAACTATATTTTGAAGTTATAAAAATAAAATTTTGATATAGTTGATCTCTTCATATTCTTAGAGGATCCAGGATTAATAAGATGGGAAATTGCTTAGAGGAAGTATAAAAATATCACTAGAAAGGGACGCAATGGTGAAATTGGACAAGATTGCGAGAGTTAAAGACATTTAATTTAAGACTAAAAAGAATATTGTATAGATATTAATAGCCCATGTGGTTACTTATGGATGTGAAAACTGGACTCTGACAAAGAATAAAGAAAAAGAATTTATTTTTTGAAATGTGGACATGGCGAAAGCTACTCAGAGTGCCATGGACACAGATAAAGGGTTAAATGATTCAATTCTAAAATGAAATTAATCCTGGTAGAATTCTCTAGAATTCCAAATATGTAAACAAAGACCTAATTCAGACACATAATGAAGACAAATGGTTTAGGAAAGATGTTGATGTTTGCAAAAATTGAAAGAAGAGAGGAAGACCTGCAATGATCTGGATAAAAGAGGTCAAGAAAACTACCGGAAGGTCACTAGATGAGCTGCGAACGATGTTTACTAACAGATCAAATTGGAGAATATTTGTCAAAATAGTCATCAAAAGTCGAACTCGACTTAGATGCTGACAACATCTTTTGCTACTTGTGAATTATTTTCGAAAGAGCAATCTCCAATGCAAGTATATATATATATATATTGTAGCTTAGATGCCAGACCTTCTAATCTCTCTCTCTCTCTCTCTCTCTCTCTTTCAACAACTTTCTATAACAACGTTCAAACAAAATCAAATATTATCACATGCAAACTAAGTTTAGTGAATAGTTATCCATTTCTAGTATGCGTTTTATAAATTATTGAAGAGGTAAAATTCAGACGTAATTCTTACCTTGGTTCTGAAATACAAGCTCAGCCTCCATATGATGATTTATGCGAGAAGCTCCCATTGTTCGAACTACACCATCTGGAGCTATTGCATCTTTCAATTCGATGCACGTGGACTTTTACAATCGCCTATTGTGTTGCTTTAAAAGTCCAGATTCCCTTTTATATTTTGAAACACTTTTATGTAGCCACTTTCTAAAGAGATACACATTTTTCTATCATCAAAAAAACGATTTCAAAATCTACGTGTCTTTTGTAGATTGCTTTGTCATTTATAAATATTAGATTGTAGAGTGGGGATGGTGATTTGCGATTACACAAGCTTTAACCAATTTTAAAAATCAGTTTTTAAAACCCGCCCTAAAGAGGCTTCACTCGAGTCCACCTCGTTAGGAACCTCCCAAAGCTCCAAGGAGGTCACACGCACCCCGGTGGTTGTCTGAATTATACTAGAGAACTTCCTATAGATGAAGTTTTTCCAGACAATTCTCTCGATTCCATTATCAGAAACAATCCTCTTATATTCGAAGGTTACTCCACTAAGAAGCTTCTGAAATGTATGACTCAAGTGAAGAGGTCTATGGGTTATGCCCTCGACTATATCTACAATGTATATGGAAACTATGCTCCAGATCTTACCAAGTCTCAGGTATTGATTGAAGTTATCAGAGATGCGTTCATACAAAATGTAAGAGATATAGAATGGGCTAGCAATGAATTCAAAATGAAGGTAATCCAGAAATTAAATGCGATGGAAGTCTACAACGGTTATGCTCCATGGGTAAAAAACATTAAAGATTCAGATGCCTATTACGCTTCTCTTGGAGAAATTACTGGAGACTTTGGCATTGACCTTAAGACTTTGTTAAAATTTAGGTTCAGGCTTAAAACTCTGCCTGAAAATAACAAATGGCCTGACACTCTTCCTTCAAGTGTGATCGTCAACTCTCTCTACAACAGAGAAGCCAATTACATCCATCTTCCTTCCTCCATCCAGAATCCTCCTTTCTACGACAGTAACCGCCCTGATTACCAAAACCTTGCCGCTCTAGGATTTATCATCGCACACGAAATGAACCATGCAGTTGCTATTCCAATAGAAAATAAGACATGGACCCCAAACGCTATCCAAGCTTATAAGAACATATCGAAATGTTTTGTAAAGCAATACCACGAATTTCCTTCAGCTAAAGGCAAACTAGATGTCAAATTAAGTCTTAAAGACAACATCGCGGACAATGGATCCCTGCTTCATGCCTTCAGAGCCTATCAGAATATACATAAAAATAATAAAGTGATCAATGGATATACTACAGATCAGATTTTTTTATATCTTTCGCATTCATCTGGTGCTCGAGTAAAGGCAGCGATGTTACTCCAAATAACGACCATGCTCCTCCTTGCGCTAGGGTGATGGTACCTCTTTCCAACTTGGATAACTTCAGGATGGCCTTCCATTGCAACTCTACCTCTCCCATGGTCAGCAAAACCAAGTGCAGCCTCTGGTAAATATAGCCTATATCTTAGTTTAATTATCACGTTACTACTAACACATCTGTAAATCTTTAATTTAAAAAGGCATATATTGGATCAAAATATCAACACCTTGATAAAGGTTGGCGTTCAGCCAACTGAAATATTTGTAAAATTAATGATATTTTGATCCAATATATGCCTTTTTAATTAAAGATTTATTTATGGATTGCTCTATTTTCAAAACATCTGTAAATATTATATTAATATTTGTACTTTGTTTATCAAAATCAATAAATATCATTATTATGTATCAGAATAATCCGTGGCTCTGATATTTTTAACAGATTACACCTAAAGCCTGGTAGTTTTGGCTACATTTGTACGCTCCAGGAACCTGAGTTAACCTAATAAATGATAAACATCTACACTCGTGGACAAAACTTTTATAAGTTATACCTTTTAACTTAACTTTAACTTTATTAACATCCTATAACGCGATATTCCAAACTCAGGGATATTTTCGTCAATTCAAAGTTATACCTTTTAGTATATAAGAAATGAAAATATTCAAAGCACGAATGTTTCTTTTTCACAAAAATCAAATCTCCACTATCCCCAATGCGATTAAAAATATTGGAGGACCTGGCTCATCAATAGTGAACCCTCCCAGCGGTTTCGCCAATTTAATCTACCAGACCGCTACCTAGAGCTCTAATATTGTATTGGACGATTCTGCCCATATACGCTGCACTGTGTGTGTGAAGGGTGGAATCTCAGAAATGGCATTTAAGCAAACCATGGACATAAGCTTTTATAGGACAGTAGAATTATGGATAAATATATTTAGTACGTATATCGGGATTCAGACAACTCTGAAAGATATTTAACACAGTGACCTTTATTGAAGACACGCGAGATACCAATTGTAAACAAACACCTCTGTCTCCTTCAAAAAGAAATAGAAAACCGGCGACATCAAAATTTGAAACTTTCTTAAGTTTTGTCCATGTGTGTAAATCAAATACAATCATTAGTTAACACTATTAATAGGACAACTTTATAGCCATGCTCAGAAGTTTAAATGGTTTAATAAAATGAGGTCCTTGTAGATATATTTAATAAGTATTTAAATATATTAGAAAATACACTATTATTGTAACGGCAGCTGGCATACCTATATAGTAAATTATCAGTGAGCACATCACTGATGGTACTCTGTGCAGTTGCCTTTTGACTGATTGTGATATATATCCACATGTAAACTTATGTCTAATAATTAATATATTATATCCAATGTTTGCCTAAAAGAAATAAAGACTTTTCTTTTTAAACTTCCAAGTACTTCTTGCTGATTAACGTCAACCAACAAATACGAGGACGTTACAATTATGCTATATTTCAATTCTCTCGCTACTAATATGTAATAATAAAGAATCTTTTTCTTGACGAGGACAAAAGTATTTTGTCGAAATATCGAAAAAAAAAATACTCTACTTGCCGAAATGTCTTTTATTTCAAGAACAATGAGAGCGGCCAGAAAATCTCTATTTTACAAATAATAATGAATGAATGATGTATGGAAAATTTCTGTGTTAAAGTGAATTCTCTTTTGTATAAATGATCTTCCAATCCTGAATCTAAAATACAATATAACGCGGCTGATGATTGTAAAACGAAAATTGAAATTATACCGCGAATGTTTCTTTTATAAAATCGAAATTTATTTTCAAAGAGAAATAGCGACATTTCTAACTTTGAGGATGAGGTATGGAAAGGTGAAACATGAAGAGTAATGGCGAACGGTAAGCAGAAGGGTGTGGGTTCGATTCCCGCCCCTGGACACTTTTTATTTTTCCGTTCGCCATTACTCTTCATGTTTCACCTTTCCATACCTCATCCTCAAAGTTAGAAATGTCGCTATTTCTCTTTGAAAATAAATTTCGATTTTATAAAAGAAACATTCGCGGTATAATTTCAATTTTCGTTTTACAATCCTGAATCTCTTGTTTGAAATTGATTAATAGAACTTGAGAGACTAAAATACATGGGATTCTTTAAAAAAACGATGATAATGAAAAACAAAGCTAAAGTTGCGGGAGGTTGATATTCATTTACCTAAAGAGACAGTTCTCCCTTTAATTATGTATCATAACGATGTATTATAATGGCCGCAGCCTTGCAGAAAATTGACATAGACCCAGAGCAGCTTTACACACTCAAGATAGTGGACATTGCTGCTGCTGTGATAGAGATGCATGGAAACATCTGAGGCTCTTCATTGGACACGACAACAACAATAACAACGATGTATAATGTTTATCATCCCAGAAAAAAACTTTACTAGTAGTGGTAAAGAAAGATCCACAAAACACTACTGCGGGAAGAAAATCTCATCCAAAAATATAAAATAACTTCCAAGTTACGAGTCATTTAATTTTGAATATTTTGGACTTCAGAAATTTTGCAAAAAAAATTGGCCAGATTCAGTTCCTTGACAACCTATGCAAATTTTGATTGTTTCTTTCAAAGGACCAGTTTTGGCAAATTAAATCAAAATGATGAGGTAATAGCTCAAAAACATGGTATACATGTTTGCTTATTATCTGAATTTACCAAATCTGTTTTTGTGGCTCATTCTTTATCAACCTTATCACATGTGATAAATACAATACATCGTTCTGATGTATATATAAAGGGAGAGTTTCCTCTTTAAGTAAAATCTTAAATATATAATATTGATTAACACACATTAAGCTTTTATCTTTGGTCAAATATTTAATAATATTGTAGCGTAGAAATCAAGTCTTTGTATATCTGAAGATGTAAAAGTATTTATTGATGACGTCACGGCGACTAGTCGACAATTATTAACAAGTCAACCAAACTAGTGAGAAGTTAGGTGGGGTTAGTGGAGATATAGAAGGGGGTAAATGGGGAATTAGAAGGATATAGTGAACAGATAGGAAGGAAAGTGGGAGAGTGCAGTGAAGAGATGGAAGGGGAAGTGGGAAGGGGCAATGAAAGGATGAGAGAGTTTAGTGGATTTAGTTAGATTTAGGGAGGGGGCAGTGGATCTTTTTTATGTATCAGGGAAAAGAAAGGCTTGCGATTCAACATTTAAACTTTCCCCCGGGCTTTTTTTCCTAACCACAATTTTACCCTTTTTTTTACTTTTATTATATTGCTTATTAAAAATGTGCTTATATCAATAATATAGCTTAATTGCCTTTTATATTTTTTTGGAAAAAAAGGAGAAATAGTTTTCGAAAAGAGATGGAAAATGTATCCCTTTTAACTAAAATTCCTCATTTCCTTTAGCCTTTTTCGACTTAGAGGAAAATATCATAGAAAGCTAGTATGATAGATAAACGTTTTTCTCCTTATTTTTCATCTATTATAACCAATTCAGGAGAAATTTCTTATAAGTCTTTTCAGAAAGCTAGTATTTTATATATAATTCGATTTTCATGAAAGAATAGCTTCGCTAACTCAAATAATGCGCACTACTGAGCATTTCTCGTACAATATTCATTTTAAAATATATTTATCCCTCCCCCTCGGTGTGTAGAAGAAGAAATCAATCATATTATTAGCATTTATTACAAAAATTCAATAGATTTCAATAAGTTTAATAGCGCCCATCAGTTTTATTACATAAGCCATCAATCGATTCGCCCTCTCTTTCTAATGATGTCTGAGACACAGTGAGAAAATATTTTGCCCCATATAGGATATCAAAGTTTTTTTAATATAACCGGAGGATAATCGTGGCCAATATATAGCCACTGATAGTCCATTTTTCAAGACTCAAACCTTATTTGTAAGATTGATGAGGTAATTTCCGAGAACGTGACAACTTCTGGAAAGGGGAAAGTGTTGCATCATAGTTCATGTGGATACATTTTCCCAATAATTTCAAATACTATTTGTGTATCATGTATATTTGAAATATTAATACCAATTATATATTTTTTAAAAATAGATTATGCGTTATAAAACCCGTTCTTTGTATTTTACAACACTGTAAATACACACCTCTTCAAATATTGATATTAAAATTTTAAAATAGACATATCCTGACCACGAGCAAATGAGATTTTTTTTTTAGATGGCAAAGCGCCATTTTTTAAAAAATTATTTTTCCATAAATATTGATATGTAAAATAAAGTTATTTTTTGTTTTAACTCTCTAAAAATATATATAGAGTTGTCTTTTATTATTCACTTACCTAACTCTGTGGGATGGTTGGAACACGTTATATATGGAAAGATGCAGGACGTTTTTGTGAGGCTCTGGCTTAACCTGCCTCTTCCTTAACTGAGATCCTGTTCCTAGCCTCCCCAGCCTGGTCATAGTGGTTTGTATATATTCCGCTTTACGCGGCCATTGAGGCTCAAAAATCATTTTATTTTGGTTAGTAGCCCTTAAATAAAGATATTTCCGTTTTTGTGAGAGAGTGTAAAGGCTCATGAATCTTTCAGGCCATAACCTGGGGCAACAATACGACCTGATTGTCTTGAGCGAAGCAGTCTTTTTGATGCAGTTCTTGTAAGATGAGAGAATTACGTGACACTGTCCTGGAAGATTACAAAAACGCAATAGCTGTTGACAAGTTAATTAATAACTTATTTCCCCAAATGACCTCACGCCTGCATGACAAATAGAACGATACAAGATATTAAACTGTGCGAGTACTATCGATTAGTTGATTAATTGTTCTAAGTATTAATTAATTTAGCTAATTAGTAACTTGGTTACAATAGCAACAACACCTATATTTCGACTTAAAAGCTTTAAATGTGAGCTGACTGGTTGATGACAAAAAATTTTAACTTCCCTTTATGTTAGAAATTATAAATATTTATATCAGTACAGTTTCTTAAACTCTATAATAAATAGGTGAACCATCAGGAAGTGGGCATCGAAAATACAGAAAGCAGTTGTAAAAAAAAGAAAAAGAAAAACAATTCAGACGATCATAGATATTAATTTAATAGTGGATATATTATTCTCCTTAACTTCATATATTTTTAAAATCTTTATAAGTGATAAATTAAATATTTTTATAAAGATAAAATGATATCAATTCTCAACAAGTTATCTCTATAAATTAAAATAGAAGACTTATTACAGATTTTGGCGAATCTATTTTCTGGTTGGAATAAAAATATTTTTTTAGGAAAAATTCCACAGAAACCAATTGGCTATTTTACAACAGACATTTCTTAGAACTATACTTTAATCTTTTGCCAAGAATTATTTCAACTTTTTTCTCCTCTCAATCCTTCATAAATATATCGAATCTGTGAATCTTGAGCGGTATGTTTTAGAGAAGTCAAATGCATCTGCTTTCATTGTTAGGACAGAGCAACCTTCTAGCAATCCAACTCAGTTCCAGTATCAAATGATTGGCTCCAACATGGGATACTGAGGCAATGTGTAGCAGTTGCTATCTTGGAGTATACACGCTGATCATCCAGTATTCCTCAAGCTTAATCATCTACAGGAAGCTATCCGCAGAGCCAATTGAACCCAGCTTTTTAACGGGCCTAATATTCTGCTCCCCCTCTCCTTTTTCATCTTGCCTTGGGATCTTCGAAGCAATGGTCAATTTAATGGGCCAACAGTTCCTGATTCTCCTAATTACTTGGCTATTATGAACTAATTGAATACTCTAATGTCAAATCATTAGGTTTATAAATTACTGTGAAATTCTATTCCCTGCCATTCAGTGTATTATTAGACAGAAATTACAAACAGCCTTCCTGCTTGGACTGATCCACCTCAATCTTAGAACTATGACAAGCCTTCCAGACTCGACCTCAGCTTGGAACTTCCTGGTGCTTAGCAATCCACTCAAGACACGATAAAAACGCTTAACCAGAGGAAAACTGAAGATCTGACTTGTCTTCTCCGTGACAACAATGTGCATATTGCTTGTCTTCAGGAGACAAAATTGAATCAGAACCTGAGATTCAATATCAAAGGTTATACAACACTACGAAAGGACAGACTGGGAAATTTTGGAGGAGGACTTGCCGTTTTGATTAAAACACCAGAAATCAAATTTAAGGAAATCGCCTATAATCAGAGTAAGCTTACAGAAAGCACGACAGAAGCTCAGGCAATAGAAATCTATCTCCCAGATGAAGCAATATCAATCATAAATGTTTATCACCCGATAATACTAGCATCAATACAAATTACAGAGGAATATCCCTGATTTCTAACCTATCGAAATTATTTACATCTATTTTGAAGACAAGATTGAATGATTGGATGGAGAGAAAGTCAATTTTGGCAGAAAATCAGGCTGGTTTTAGAAAAGGCTACTCTTGTCAGGACCACATTTTCACGCTCATATCATTAATTCAAATGACCCTTAGCCGTAGAAGGGGAAAGTTATATGCCTTCTTCATTGACCTAAGGAAGGCCTTTGATACTGTGCCGCACCATCTACTTTGGAAAAAATTAGCATTAAATGGTCTGATCTGTCGATTTATTAAACTAATTAAGAACTATTATACCCAAATGACGGCAACAGTCAGATGGAGGGGTTCCTTCACGGAGGCTATCAAAATACAAGCGGGAGTATTGCAGGGGGAGCCGTTGTCACCTTATTTATTCATTCTCTTCCTAAACGATCTGGTACCCCCTGTTCGATGAATCAGAATTGCCAGGCATAAATCTTGAGAATTATGGAACTATACACCTTTTACTGTATGCAGGACGATATAGTGATCTTAGGAGAATCGAAAATAAATTTGCAATTGAAGATTAACTTACTTATAAAAGTACTTAGAAGAGAACTGCCTAACGTTTAACCAAAATAAATCTAAAATAATGGTGTTTAGAAACGGTGAAGAACAGCTCGTTCCGAGACATGGTTTTGGGGTCAGCAACCCCTGACAATAGTAGCTAAGTATACATATCTGGGTTACCCTCTGACTACAAAAATCTCGACCCATTATGCTTCCCAATACTTTAGAAACAAAGCACTGAATGCAATTAATGCACTTTGGAGAATCCTTACAAAGGCGCGAATAAAGTCCTTTACCTCAGTGATGAAACTTCTTGACACTATTGTTCTTCCTACTTTACTATATGCGGCACCAATGTGGGCAATCAACCAGCTGAAGACAGTCAATAATACCCAAGATGCATTTCTTCGTTGTCTCTTAGACTTACCAAACTTCACACCAGGATATGTCCTCAGAAGAGAATGTGGAAGAATATCAACTGAACTTAATGCTGTAAAACTCACATTAAAGTTTTGGGTCAGGATTTTAAAAATGGAGACGAGCAGATTACCACATGCTTGCTTAAACTATCTCTGGAAAGTCACCGCGAAAAAGGAAATAGAAAACAGTTTTACTCAAAATTTAATAAAAATTCTAGACTCCAAGGGATATTCCTTTCTGAAGGGCTGCGAAGACTACTTAGCCATACAGAAAGAATTGCCAGGCATAATTAGAACTACCACAGACCAATTAATTCAAAACGATCATATGAAAATCACTGATTCAACCCACTTTGCTCACTACAAATTTTTGAGTGAATCATTCATGACAGAGGAGTACCTACGATTAAATATCTCGCTTCCCAACAAAAGACTAGTTGCACAACATAGAGTTTTATGGCAATTTTTCAGGGAAGAAAGAAAAGACTTCTGGAAAGAAAATGGCCGGAACTGTTTACTTTGTAAGGATCTCATGGATGATAATCTGGTTCACTATTTCTTCCAATGCCCTCTCTTAACAGAAAAACGTACTGAAATTTTCCCAAGCCCTACCTCTGGTCAATTTGGATACCATGGCATATGTCAACTACTCTCTTCAGATCTGAAGGATAAATTACTGATTGAAAAATACTTTAAGTTCTGTACAGAAGCTGGGCGCATGAGAAAGAATGCAGGGCAAAGGATACTGGAGGGATGATCCATCTGTAAATAGGTAACAAACCTTATTTTTGTTGTAAATGTTTCCTCTTCCCTCTCCTCTTGTTGACGTGTAAATACGGCGAGTCCTGTATGGGGCGGAATGCCCTAAATAAAGGCTTTTGTTGTTGTTGTTGTTGTTGTTGTACTAGCATCAATACAGGCCTGATAGAGACATTAAGTGAAGCGTCTTCGGATATCACAATCATACTCGGCGATTTTGACGCCAAAAGTCCAACTTGAGGATCAACCTGTCCAGGATAACAAAGGTCAGCAGGTTGAGGACATGCTAACCGACCTCGGCCTTACACCGCTAAATAACGGAGCGAACACCTATCTATCCAAGTCCACAGGCACAGAATCCGCAATAGACATCACAGCGATAAATTACAACATCGCACCCACAACACAATGGAAAATCCTGAAAATGCAATCAGTGACCACAGACCAATTTTAACAACCCTAAACTTCAAAATTTAGAATGTCCAACAGAATAAAAAGAACATAGAACTTTAGGAAAGCCGACTGTAAAAAATTCACAGAAAAGCTCAAAGAACTGTGCAACGAAGAATTAAATTACAGAACGCTTGACAAAAACGTGGAAAAATTCTCTTCGAACATATCCAAAGCTGCAAGAGCATCGATACCTAGAAGGAGACGTAAAGACCTGTGGATACCTTACTGGAAGGACCACAACATCGAGGCAATGATTGCAGAAAGAGACAATATCAATGAACTTCTTAGAACAAATAAAAACAGAAGAAAACAGAGATAAACTCATTGAAATTAGTCACAAAATAGAACAAGAAATTTGGATTTGCAAATAAGAGAAAAATGGGCAGAATTCTACGAAAAAATGGATCCTAGAAAGGACAGCCAACACTGGAATATAATTAAAGTGTTAGAAAACAATCAAAACCAACACCAATCCTCCAATACTCTAACCGTTATGAATAGAACAGCGAGAACGAACAAACAGATGGCTGACATAATTGCTGAATATCTTTCAAGCACTTCCAGACTCAGCTATACGAATGAAGACAGGACTCTATAAAATATATACTCTATAACAAAAAGAATCGACGCACCAAGAAGGAGTTGTCCGATTTATTTGAAAATACGTATTCAAAGAGGTTTCGACCAAACATGCAAATGATTGAAATTTGGTGGCCGATTTATGCTAAGCAAGAGCTCCAGCGCATCTGAACTGCGCATCCAGCACGAGCATTCTAGACTCAATATTCGGCGCGGCACGAGCTGATTTTCAGAATTTCCGTTTAATATTTTAGCAGTACGCCTATTTCTACTGTATCAATGCCTCGCCGAAAGATTCGTGCTAATTACGAACATATGTCAGAGTTTGAAACTGGTCGTGCCATTGGATTGAAAGAGGCTGGTTGGTCTAATCGACTAATCGCGCGACATCTGTGTCGAAGTGATGCGGCTATTAGGCGATGTTGCCAAAAGTGGGTCAACAACGGAAGTATGCAACGTCAGGACGGCGCGGTCGACCAAGGGCAACAACAGAACGGGAGGACAGAGCAATTGTCAGAATGGCTGTCGTAGCACCGGAATCTACGTTATCTACCATCCAACGTGTGACCCGGCACATAAGTGTCCAAAATGACCATCAACAGGCGACTGAGAGAGCGGAATCTAAGAGCTCGCCGACCGTTACGATGCCTACCCCTCACACCCGTTGCACCGACAAGTCCGACTACAGTGGTGTCGGGAGCGATCAAATTGGAACTGCGCTGACTGGGGACGT
The DNA here is from genome assembly GCA_030710605.1 of Cordylochernes scorpioides. Lineage (NCBI taxonomy): Eukaryota > Metazoa > Arthropoda > Arachnida > Pseudoscorpiones > Chernetidae > Cordylochernes > Cordylochernes scorpioides. Next base: position 31,183,293 of record CP092867.1, read on the forward strand.
ATAGGTCTTTAGTGTCGAGTCCCGTTTCTTACTGTGTCTTTACGACCGTCGAAAACGTGTCTGGAGACGTCCTGGGCAGCGTGTGGATCCTGGCCTTACTATCGAACACCACACAGGTCCACAACAGGGCGTTATGGTCTGGGGGTGCCATTTCATTTGATAGCAGGACCCCATTGGTAGTCATTCCTGGCACCCTGACAGCACAACGGTACGTAGATGACATTCTATGGCCTGTTTTGTTGCCGTTCCTCTCAATCACCTCTGGCTTACTTTTCAACAAGATAATGCCCGGCCACACACGGCACGAGTTACTATGGATTGTCTTCAATCTTGCCGAAGTCTTCCGTGGCCAGCAAGTTCGCCTGATCTCTCGCCCATAGAGCACATCTGGGACGTGATGGAAAAGCGATTGCAATCATCCCGGAATGTTAACTATTTAGCCCGACAGTTGGAGACAATTTGGCAAGAAATCCCGCAGCAACACCATCCGGAATCTTTATCAGTCCATGACACGCCGGGTGGCAGCCTGCATCCCAGGCCAGTGGGGTCCCAACGACATATTGACATTCTCAATTTGTGACGATCAAACTCTGAAATAAAACAATTAATTGTTCTGAAATTTTTATCGTTTTTTCCCCTATACATGCTCTTTACATACACCAATTTTCGTCCTAATCTGACAACTCCTTCTTGGTGCGTCTATTTTTTTTGTTATACAGTGTATATTGAGAGGGCTTTTAGTTCCCAAATTTCATTTTTATTTAGTTATTTGATTTCACATTAAGTCCTGAGAATTTTAGTATTACTTTTATTAGGGTATATTGATGATAATTATATAGTATTTTGGCTTATATAATAGAATCTAGCTTTAGTATGATTGCCCGCTATGAATGAATTATGTGAATGGGAATGCGGAATGAATGTGAGAAAGCAGCAGTCAATTATATTGTTAAACCATACTACGTATTTAGAATAGTGTTAGGGAATTTTAATAGGATCGATTTTTATTTCGATTTCAAATTTTGTTAGGGTTATAAGCCACTCAGGACAATGCAATTCTCAAATTTAGAAAATAGTCGCCCCTTTTGTTAGACTTCCTTCGGGAATATGAGTTTTATTATTTTTTATTAGCCTTTGATACGTGTGAGACTTTGGTGGACACAGCGGGTTTTCACCGGCGCACCAGATGGCTATATACAATTCAATTAAATCAATGTAGGGTTTGATAACTGGGTGGTATCTGGTTTCAAACCCCAGTAGGGGAAGTATACACTATGGGTATGCTTCCTTCCGTATGGATAACGTTAGTGGTAAAAGGCTGAGTTAGGGTGGGTCTTGCAAGTCAGGGACTTGATTGGTTCTATGCACTGACCCATTTGTTGGGTCTGATACCATTAAGTGGGACGCGCGAGGTTTCGTAGTGTCTTCAGACGACTGACATGATTTTCTTCGGCGAGGGTATTAATAAGTGCAGTATAGACCAGTAAATCACGTCACGGGCTTGGTGCTGGGCGTGAGGTCTTTGGCATTTTGGGCTATGTGCTGAATGTCATGTTAACTCATACACTGGCTATGTGTCATGATGAGTTGGATGATGTGTTCATCCTGGAGAACCAACCCAGCTAAGTCAGCTTTTATAAAGGACTCCCTACCAGACGTACTATGGTAATGCATTGATAAAATACTAATCGTTATTTTATTAGGTATAAGCAAGTTTCGAGCTTGCTCATGTTATTTTAAATTAGTTAATAGCAAACCCATATAGAATTGGACATGTTTCAACGAAAAAAAGGGCATGGAACTGATAAGAGATAAATTTTGACTGACAGGCACCGGGTCTTCCAGAAGTCGAATGTGAAGTTACCAGTTTTTGAATTCATTATTGGCTTTTTTTTTAGTTTGAATTCATTATAGTCAGATTATTATTAATTATTGGCTCTTTTATTTTTTTACCAGTTAGTATTTATTATAGTTCAGATTTATTATTATTATTGGCTCTTAATATTTTTAATTGGACACTAAGCATTATTTTTAACTAGTAGGTATGCACCCTCCCACAAATGTGCCAAAACTTACATATAAATAGATGTATATATATATATTTATAACCCTTGTGTTCCAGGCACCCTTTGACACCGGATATATCTATCACAAAGGGGTGTATTAATCAATAACTTTGTGAAACCTTTTGTATAATTTGTTTATTTCTATTGCTACTATCCGCATCACAGTGTGGAATTATAAAGCCAGTCTTGCATTCAACTGGCGAATAAATAGAATGCATAGCGCCCTTTGTTTTAAAATTATTTTTTTTTTAATCTAGACAGAGCTCCTGTTTCCTCTAATCTAGAGCATCCCCTGACCTCCCCTTTTTGACCCCGGAGATTTGTCCTGCTCCCTCGCAAGCCCAAATCCCGTGGTCTTGGTGGGGAAAGACTGTAGAGGCCACTTCTGCGGCCTCCACAAAACTCACCCACAGTACCTAATAGAAAGCTGGTGGACAATGATGAAGCTGCCTCGACAAGAACGAAGAGGACGTCGAGCATTCTTCATTGTAAAACCAATCCATCTCTTCACCTTCTTTTACTCCTAATTTTTTGTATAAAATTTATAATATTATAATAAATTTCCTTTTTTTTAACAAATAAGCAGCTATTTTGTTTTAATATTTTCAAATAATATTCTGTTACGCAGACTTTGACTTTATCATCATCGGAGCTGACGTCACACACTACGCTTCAGACTTTTATGTTTTTGATTTTTCGCTCGCTTGTTTTTTACAACATTTGTATTGGAACAAGTCGTTCCTTAAATATATATATATTAGTTTATATCAAATGGCATGTCCTCGTAACTACAAAAGTACAACTTGTGGAATCTTTAAATAGAAACATTGTATTTTTGCTAAGCCTATCAATTTGGTAGCAGAGCGTGGTTTGGGCGCGCGAATTAGACTAAAACGCCAATTGATCCATTCAAATAAAAAATAAATTAAATAATTGTACTAACCGCCAATTTAGAAAGAAAAATTGAATGAAAATGGATATATATAACTTAGCAAAAATCGAACAGTTAACAGAAAACAACTATACAACGTGGTCCATGAAAATGGAAGCAATTCTAGATTCAAAAGATCTCTTCGAGGATGTAATTGTTAATTACGAGCCAGACTTTACAAAAATAAACTAGAATATGATATTTGGAAGAAAAAGAATCGGGAAGCATACAGCCTAATAATATTGTCACTTTCGGATGACTTAACAATCATCTTTCGAGGCGATAAAAGGGCCAAAAGAATTTGGTACGACATAAAGAAAAGGTTTGAAGGATCTCTAGAAAATAAAAGGATAGACCTAATGTTGGATCTAGCCAAACTAAAAATTGAACCCAAATAAAAATGTTAACATGTATATTGTATGAGCACAGAAACTGGCACAAGAGATCACCCAGCTAGGAAAGACTGTAACAGAAAGAGAACTTGTATGATGCATTGTTGAAGGACTCACACCTAACTTTGACACGATCACAGCAGCACTGTCAATAAACAGAGAAATATCCTTACCAGACTTAAAAAACTCTACTGGATTTCGAGAAGAAAAAACAGGACAGAAGCAAAAATCATGTAAATGCTTTCGGATCATCAGGCAACCAATTCAAAGAAAAGTCATGCTACATTTGCAAAAAAAAAGGACATTTCAAGAAAGACTGTTGGTTCAACCCTAACAACAAAGGAAATCAAAAGAATACAACAAACAAAAATAACATGGCCAGTACAAGGAACTACCATAAGGACCAAAACAAAACAAAGACACGGCCAGATCAGCAATCCAAGAATGAACGGAGGAACCATCCCAATGAAGAGACTCCACTTCAGAATACGGACTACATGTAAGCACAAGGGTAGGAACGCCCGACGACTCAGGACGTGTGGATAATTGATTCGTCGGTGCACAAGCCACATGACTTCCATGGTGAATGGATCGAGCACAAGACGGAGGAGAGAAGAAGCATACAAGTGGCGGAAGAAGGGAGACACATCGAATCTGCTTCATCATGATCAATCCAAGCTACTGTACAAGGTAAGGACAAACTAAACAGCGCTGTACCCTACATAATGTCCTCCATGTACCACACCTGAAAGGAAATCTAATGTCCATATCCAAGCGTGGTAAGAAGAGGGAACTCTGTTCTTTTGAATTCTGAAGGAGCATACATATACTCTTCTGATGACAAGCTAATAGGAACAGGCAACTTTGATGGTAACATGTACACATTGAACCTATCACGTTTATCTGAAACAACTCATGTTCCAAATGAACATTGCTTGATTTCAAAGGACAATTCTAGGACTGCATGGCACAGGAAGTTAGGGACATCCTAGTGACAACAAATTAGACCCCAATTTTGAAGAACAATCTTCTAAAAGGCTTGGACTCTATAAATGGTACCCTTGATCAATGTGATGCTTGCCTCCTTGGAAAAAATGACCAAAGTACCCTATGTTCACACAGATAGCAATCAGGAAAGCTACCCCTTTGAAGCCATTTATGTCGATCTCCGTGGTCCAATGAGAATAAACTCCTTGGGCGGAAGTAAATATTTCTTGACCATCGCAGATGGATTTCTAGGAGAATATTAGAGAATTTCTCAACGATAAACTCTCTGCAGCAGAAGTTTTGAAGAAGTTTATTGTAAAGAGATAAAACGAGCAAACTCAAAACTAAAACGACTTAGAACAGATAACGGAACAGAATTTATCAATAAAAACCTTGAAACCTTCATAGAATCCAAAGGAATTAAACATGAACTAACTACACCGTACATCCAAGAAGCAATGGGAGAGTTGAAAGAGCTAACAGAACACTATTATACAAAGGCTAAACACTTCTGGCAGACTCTCAATTACCCCTACACTTCTGGGCAGAAGCTGTGAATACAGCTGCATGTCTGTACCATCTAACTCCCTCAACCAATGACCCAGACACTACCCCTATGGAAAAATGGGAAAGGTAAAAAGCCATCCGTCTCTCACATCATGAGATTTGGTTGTGAAGTCTTCTATAAACTCAATAATCATCAAAGACACAAACTAGAAACTAAATCTAAGAGAGGAATATTTGTAGGCTATTCAAGATGCAGAAGAGCTGTATCGAGTATTTGATATCACAGCGAGAGTCATTCTTGAAACCGCAGACATTCTTCATTCAGGAGGATGAACAACTGGACAATCATGTCTATCAGATGTTGATATTGAAGAGCCAGCACCAGATACCATGATCAACAGACAGGACAGAGTCAAGTGGATCAGACAAACCACAAAGAACTCGAACAATACCTAAAAGATTCGATGACTACGTTCTGGCTACCTACTACGAAAGACTATGATGAAGCCATCGCATGCGAAGACAAGAAACATTGGGAGAATGCTTGAGGAAATACAGAACATGAACTTGCATCAAGTATGGGAACTGGTACCTAGACCTGAAAACGCTAAAGTTGTCAAAAGTAAATGGGTGTTCAAAATATCTAAAGACCAAGAAAACAAAAACAAAACTTACAAAGCTAGACTTGTTGCAATGGGATACAACCAAATCCCAGGAAGAGATTACAACGAAAAGTTTCAGCCCTGTAATTAAAATTGCCACCCTCAGGGACTATTTTGTCAATGGCAGCAACAAAAGATTTCAGTCATTTGAACTATTTTATGTGAAAGCAGCCTATCTAAATGGAAACATTGAAAATACAATATTCATGGAACAACCTGCATGGATTTGTTCAAGACAGAAACAAAGTTTGCAAACTCAACAAAAGTATTTACGGTCTATCCGGAAGATCGTGGTATGAGAAATTCAGTCAAGTACTTCATGACTGTGGACTGGAAAAACTTAAATCTGATCCTTGCCTATTTAAATGGAAGAATGAAGACAAATACTTCTATGTAGGGATATATGTTGATGACTTTATCACTGTCTCAGATTCTGAAGATACCTCAAACAGATTCATCAATAAATTGAGACATCACCTGGAAATAAAGGATGTAACATGTAAAGGCATGTTTTTGGGAATCAAGATCATACAAGACAAGGAGGGAATTTCGCTACAGCAAAGCCACTATGTACAACAAATATTACAGAAATATGGAATGGAAAATTGTAAGGAATTTCCAACACCAGGTTCCAAAGAAATCAATTTGGACAATCATATTGAAGATGACAATTGCGATCAGCACACTTACCAAGAAGCCCTTGGAATGCTAATCTTTCTAGCTGTTAACACCAGACCCGACATCGCTTACATCACTAGCAAACTTTCACAGTACTCCAGACAACCAAAACAGATGCACTGGACAGCAATCAAAAGAGTGATGAGATACCTACGAGGAACAATTGACCTAGGAGTGAAATTTGAAAGAGGGAAGACTGGAATCCTGAAGTCCTACACCAATGCCAGCTGGTCGACCACCCAAGATGGAAAATCCTATGGCGGATATGTATTGAAGCTCGGCGAAGCAACTATAGACTGGAAAAGTAGTAAACAACCACTCGTCGCCCTCTCCACAATGGAAGCGGAAATGATAGCTGCTTGTGAAAGCTGCTGTCAAATCAAGTGGATAATAAACTGTTACGAGAGCTGGAAGAATGGAATTTCATGGAAAACCCAACTGCGATCTATACAGACAGTCAGTCATTGATCAACTGGATCTCCAGCCCTAAACAAAGCAGTCGCTGTAGACATATCAACAGAAAATACCACTTCTGAGAGACTGTTATGAATCCAGAGACATCTGCCTTCTGTACAAGCCATCTCAGGACCTCTGGAGGCGAATATCTTCACAAAGGACCTATCCTGACACCAGATGAAGAAACACCTGGAGAACCTCAGCATCGTGGGAATTAAGACAAAGTAAGGAGGGAATTGTTACGCAGACTTTGACTTTATCATCATCGGAGCTGACGTCGCACACCTTTCTTCAGACTTTTCTGTTTTTGATTTTTCGCTCGCTTGTTTTTTACAACATTCGTATTGGAACAAGTCGTTCTTAAATAAATATAATATTAGTTTATATCAAATGGGATGTCTCTTCGTAACTACAAAAATAAGTGAGTACAAAAACAACTCGGAATCTTAACATCTTAAACATCATATTTTAGCTAAGCCTTCATATTCGTTGATTAAAATTAAATTTTGAATAATAACTTTTAATAATATTTTTTAATTTTCAAAAAAAAAAATATTTTTTTTTAATTTGGAATATTATAGAACTAGCGGACGTACCCGGCTTCGCCCGAGGTTTTACCCGAGTAAAGGTTTGTCTAACGAACATTTGTTAAAACAATTCTCTATAAACTTATAATAATAACTCGTAAATTTGAATCTCTCGATTAAAGTGAACATTTTTTCCCGGTCCTTGTGTGCCGTGTCATCCTGAATTTTTGTCTTTCATAATTTTCTACATTACAAAATCATCGTTTTATGTAGTGAACATATTTTCCCGGTCCCTTGAAAAATACTCGATAAGTTGAATAAAATCATGGTCGTGAATCTCTCGATAAAGTGATTATTTTTTCACGGTCCCTGTGTGCCGTGTCATCCTGAATTTTGTCTTTCCTAATTTTCTACAATTAACAAATCATCGTTTTATCTAGTGAACATATTTTCCCGGTCCCTTGAAAATACTCGATAAGTTGAATAAAATCATGGTCGTTTATGGAAGAATGGACGTAGTTCCCGGAGGTCACCCGCCCCCCCGCGCGCAAGGACCTCTTGATCCCTCTGATTGGCCGGCGGCCGGACGGGGGGGGGGGGGGGCTCTTGATCCCTCTGATTGGTTGGTGGGAACTTGGACTGACCGGCCGGACGGGGAGGGGGGCAGACCTAAGCCTATCTCCGTCGCAAGGTGGCGCTGCTTGCGAGTTAAAGCTACAAATCTGCAAATAACTCTAAGGATATTAAAGAAATTCAAGAAATTATTTTTCGTAAACCTTTCCGGGGATATGCCTAATAATATCCCAAATTTTCACGGCGATTGGATGTATGTTTTTGAATCCATAGAGGACACACACACACCGCACACACACTCGAGCGTGCGGCCGCGCTTTTGCGAGCTCCGCCGTTTTCGCCTCTGGCGTGTGTGTAGATGGCGAAAAATATGCCAAATTTGATACTGGCGGGAAGCCTAGAAGCAGCTGAATACGTGCCTGAAAGGCCCAGCTTTAAACTTCAAACCGGTGATGAAATATCACCAAAAATCGGTCTCCAGAGAATAAATTCTGAAGATCTTCAAGAAAAAGCTAAGCATGCAAATCCGCCGGCAGGCGACAAGCATGTAAATCCGGCCGCCGCGCGTGACGTCGCCGCGCCGCCGACTGCTGCCTCTTCCAGCGAGAATCCAGCCGACCCAGCCTCGCTCAACTGGGCCGACAGCGAGATGGCGGAGGTTGACTCCAACGACGGCTACACCGTTGCAGGGGCAAGAAAAGGCGCCTCACTTCAACGCCGGAGCACGCCGCTAGGCAGCCTGGAAGGCCTGCTAAGAAGCCCAGCCCCCAGCAGCGTAAGCGGCCAACAGGGCCGAGAGCAGTGCCGCCTCAGGAGATCAAGGCGACACGCGCCAACATCGCCGACGCCAAGGCGAGGCAGGCCACAACCAACCACGAAAATTACATCTTCGTGGAGCTGTGCCCTGACATCCCGGACTACTCCTACCTCCGGGCAATCGGCGACCTGGTCGGAGGGCCCAAAAACATCGCCCACTTTGGCAGGATGAACGGCCACTACATCGTGGGCCTCGCGAGCAGGAACCTTGCGAGCCGTTTGGTGGAGGAGGGCCTGAACATCGAGGGAACACTCCTCAAGGTCTTCCCCTTCCGCAAGAGGGCCGAAAGGATAATTGTGCTGAGAACATGTAAGAAAACATCTACCTATGTTTTCCCACGTGACGCAGCGGAGCGTGACCTTGGCTGCACGGGGTGAGTCAGTTGTTGTTTTGCTCTCTGTATGGATGGACATTAAAACATGGTGGCAGCGATAACTGGATAAAATACGAACCCGTATATTGCAAAATATCGATTTTTGCGTACCTTGGAAGATAATTCAACATGGCTCAGATTCAACCTCCAGAAACTTTCGACTTCTCGACTCCCAACGAATGGCCCAAATGGAGGAAGAGATTCGAACGATACCTCGTGGTCAGTGGAATGAAGAAGAAAGAGGAGGCGGACAAGATCGATTTGTTCATGTACTTGATGGGTGACCGCGCGGATGATATATTCAGGACCTTCAAGTTCGAAAAGGAGGAAGAGGCAACGAAAATTGATTCCGTCCTCAAGGCGTTCGACAGCCACTTCTGTGTCAGAAAGAATATTATCTACGAACGTGAGAAATTTAATTCAAGAATCCAAGAGGATCGGGAGCCAGTGGACGAATTCATCACTTCATTGTACAAATTGGCTGATAGTTGCGAATTTGTGGGTCTTCATGAGCAGTTGATCCGTGACCGAATAGTGGTTGGAGTGAGGGACAAAGCTTTATCTGAAAGAATGCAGTTGGACAGCGAACTGACTTTGGAAAAGGCGGTGAAAATGGTTCGACCAGCAGGAAGCCGTTCGACAGCAGCAAGTCGACCTGCAGCGTCCCTCAACAAGCCAAAAGGTCAATCAGGTGAAGTTCAACTCGAAGAAACAATCACCGAAACAACAACAGCAGCCTTCGAGGAAGAAGGAGAAGTCAGCCAAAACAAGATCACGATGTCCAAAATGCGGAGGTTTCACCCACAGGGAAGGACAGGCTTTGCCGTGCTGAAGGACAAAGATGTTACCTGTGTTCAAAAACAGGCCATTTTGCAAATTGCTGCCCAGATAAGCAGGCGAAGACTGCGGAAGTCAAAGCTGTTTCTGAACTTGATGAAGAAATTGGTTTTCTCCTGGAGGTCTCAGCTGTGGAGGATCATCTAATCTCGATGATGATGAAGCGAGTGCAGGAGGCGATGGACAGCAGAAATCCAAGTGAACGGGAAAAAGGTGAAGTTCAAGCTCGACTCCCAGGCGGATGTTACATGTGTTCCTCTGTGTCTCTTCAAGAAGATAATGGGACAGCAACGACTAGTGGAAAGTGATATCAACATTAGAGCTGCTGAATTCTCCGAACTTCAGACTGTTGGGTAGTTTATATCAACGCTGCGAAATGGCAATTATGAAATCAAGGAGAAGATTTATGTCATTCGTCGTTTGAGTGAACCTCTTCTGAGTCGCCGGGCATGTGAGCTCTTGAACCTGGCGAGGCGGATTGAAGTGGTGCGACGAGAATTAACCCAATCAAGGAATCCCTGAAGTATTTGAAGGACTGGGACAGATCGGAAACCCTTACGAAATCAAATTGAAACCTGGAGCAAAACCATATGCTGTGCATACTCCTCGACGGGGTACCAATACCTTTGATGGAAAAGCTCAAAACAAGATTGGAAGAGCTCGAGAAGGCGGGAATCATAGCACAAGTTAACGTTGCGACTGAATGGTGTGCACCGACTGTGATTGCTGGTAAACCGAATGGCGACATACGACTCTGTGTGGATCTCTCAAGGCTGAACGAACATGTACAGCGCGAAGTGCATCCCATGCCAGTGGTGGAGCACATGCTGGGGCAACTGGGGGAAGCAAGATTCTTTTCGAAACTGGACGCGAACAGTGGCTTTCACCAGATTCCGTTGAGCCCGGACTGCCAGCATTTAACGACCTTCATCACTCCTTTTGGGAGATATAAATACTGCAGGATGCCATTTGGAATCTCACTCGCCCCAGAGTATTTTCAGAGAGTTATGTCAATAATCTTGCAAGGCATGGACGGTGTAATGTGTTACCTGGACGATATCCTGATATTTGCCTCTGACTCCAAGACTCACGATCGAATTCTTCGTTTAGTGCTCCGAAAACTGAAAGAGGCGAAAGTTACACTAAACAAGGCCAAGTGTGTCCTTCGGCGTGCCAAGAATTAATTTTCTTGGGCACATACTGGATGAAGACGGTATTCGACCAGATCCAGCGAAAATCGAAGCAGTGGCGAGGATGCCTGCTCCGACAGATGTTCATGGCGTAAGAAGATTTCTTGGCATGGTGAACCATCTGGACGCTTTGTGGAAAATTTATCTGAAATTGTGGCACCACTGAACCAGTTGCTGGTGAAAGGTCAAGACTTCGTTTGGGATTGCAGCCAGGAGCGAGCATTCCGAAAGTTGAAAGAATTGCTCACGACTCAACCCATCTTGGCAGCATACGACGTCAGGAAACCAACTATGGTGTCATCCGACGCATCTTCATACGGCTTGGGAGCGGTACTGAAGCAAGAAGGTAAGAATGGAATCTGGCGACCTGTTGCTTATTCTTCTAGAACTATGACACCTACCGAAAAACGATATGCTCAGATCGAGAAAGAGGCTCTCGCAATTACATGGGCTTGCGAACGTTTTCAAGATTTCCTGCTTGGAAAGCGTTTCCGAATTGAGACCGACCATAAGCCTCTCATTCCTCTATTTTCGACGAAAGAATTGAGTTCGCTGACCCCAAGACTGCAACGATTCCGAATGCGTATGATGAGGTTTGGATTCGAAATAGTGCATATCCCTGGAAAGGAGCTGCTCGACGCCGATGCATTATTATCCAGACAACCACTCCTTACAACCGAGGGAGGTGAAAACGAACGGCAAACCTCAGCGCATATAAATGCAGTTCTCTCGAGTATAACCGACAAAGACGAGATGTTGACGAAGATTTTGAAGCTCAACAAGAAGATACGACCCTGAAAGCAGTAGTCAACTACCTTGAGCAAGGCTGGCCAGATAAGAAGAAGATGTCACCGGTTCTGCTCTCTTATTGGCATGTCAAGGATGAACTCGGCGTTCAAAATGGACTACTGATGCGTGGCTGTCGTCTTGTTATTCCAGCAAGTATGAAACTGGAGATCCTAGATAAGTTGCACGCTGGGCACTTCGGGATTACAAAAACAAGACTTCGCGCACGTGAGACGGTATGGTGGCCTGGAATTTCGGAGGAGATCGCGGAAACGGTCAGAAAGTGCAGTGTCTGTATCCAGGAAGCCGTCTCAAAACATGAACCTTTGATACCAACCAACTTTCCTACACGACCGTGGCAAAAGATTGGAATGGATTTGTTCAAGTTCGAGAATAAGTGGTATCTAGTCGTCATTGACTATTATTCTCGCTTTCCTGAAATGGTTCAGCTGGATCGGCTCACAGCCAGTGTGGTGGTGCGTAGTTGCAAATCCATATTTGCCCGACATGGAATCCCAGAAACTGTTGTAAGCGATAATGGGACGCAATTTGGAGCTGCTCGTGAATTTGCAAATTTCGCAAGGCAGTACGGATTCCAACATGTCACTTCAAGTCCTCGATTCCCGCAGAGCAATGGGATGGCAGAAGCAGGTGTGAAAATTGCTAAGTTGATCCTCAAGAAAAATCAAGACCCATCGCTTGGACTCCTGGAGTATCGATCGACCCCTTTGGAGAACGGTTACAGCCCTGCTGAGCTTCTCATGGGACGTAAACTCCGAACGACCTTGCCAATTGCACCAGAGAATCTTAATCCAAAGTTGGTGGACTCTCAGGCCCTGAAAAGAAAGGAGGGGAGAAGGAGAAAGGATATGAAATCCAGATATGATCGGACGCTGCGGAGCTACGGACATGGAGGAGCTATCCGAAGGTGACACGGTTTGGATTACAGATATGCGAACCTGGGGGGTTGTAAAGCAGAAGGCATCGACACCAAGGTCATATATGGTTGTTACTCCAGTTGGGACTTTACGTCGAAACAGGTTCCATCTACGAAAAGGATATGCAGTGCAATATCCAGCCGACCCATCGACGCGACCTTTTCGGGGGAGGAACTGGTTGAAAATGAAAAGACCCCAGTTGTGGATTATCCCTCTAACGACTCAGAAGACGGCCAGATAAGAACCCGGAGTGGACGAATTGTTAAACCTGTGGATCGCCTTCATTATTAATTGTATTATGCATTTAAAGTTTGTAATGTATATATATATTTCAAGTCTTAAAAAGGGGGGTGTGCTGAGAACATGTAAGAAAACATCTACCTATGTTTTCCCACGTGACGCAGCGGAGCGTGACCTTGGCTGCACGGGTGAGTCAGTTGTTATTTTGAACTCTGTATGGACGGACATTAAAACAATAATCGTGGCCAATCTCCCCGGCTTTGTAGAGGACGCCACCATCGTGCAGGCTCTGCGTAAATACGGAGACATCACCTCTATCGCCCCCATCATGATCAAAATGGGGGAGTTCGCCTTCAGCGACGGCCGCCGGGAGGCGTTCATCCTGCTCCACGAGCGCGTAAGGCTGGAGACCCTGCCCGCCCGACTGACCATCCAGTCCAAGGGAGACACCCTATCTGCCTTCCTCTCCTTCGGAATTAAATGTTCCAAATGCGGAAAGCAGGGCCACCGCAGAGCCAGCTGCCCATCGCTCGCCAGGCAGAACAGCAGCCCCAGGCAAGCAGCGTCTCCCACCGACGCAAGCCCCCCCCCCCCCCCCCCCCATCTCCTCCTCCTCCTCAGCAGCCAAGGAGGCCGACACCTGCGCCCGCAACATCGGCGTCCCCTGTCCAACCGGCGAAGTCTTCAACTGAGGCTCCAGTGACCCCCTCGGCACACCAGCCTGCCGAACAGATGGATCTCACTCACCCCGCCCCTGCTGCCCACCCTGCTTCCTTGGCTGCCCCGCGGCCCCCCTAGCCTCGCATCCCTCCGCTCGCCCACGTGATGTCGGAGGAGAAGCTGTCCTCACCTCTCGCCACGCCTGCCCGGGGAAAGGCCGCACTCGAACAGCTGCTGGAGCACCTCGGGAAGTTCCCCAGCCTCTCCAACGACTGGAACGGGCTGCCCGACCTCAAATGCGAGGAGGTTCAGAAGCTCCTCACCTCTGAGACCACCATGAAGAACCGAGCGCACTTGCTGACAGAGGCACAGGTCGCCGCCCTCAAAGAGCTGGCCAACACCATCATAGCCTTGGTTCCAGACTCCAACCACACCATCCGCAAGACCCTCCGGAAGACCTTGGGGAAGATGCCTACAGGAGGGCAACAATGAGCTTCCGCATCGCCAGCATCAACGCGCGAGGGCTCGCCACTCGGGGGAGGAGCCTTGCCCTTTGTCATCTCCTCAGGCAACATCACGTGGACATTGCGTTTGTCCAGGAGACAAACGCATTTCATCTGGGCAGCGGCCAAGACCTCTGCCTCGGCTACAGTGCTGTTGTATTGGCCCATCCCGTAGCCATCTCGGGATCCGGACTCGCCTGCGTCTTCGGACCGGGCGTAGCCGTGCTACAACAACGCATCCTGTGGCCGGGCCACATCGCCTTGGCAACCATAGATGTCCGCGGCGAGGAGATGACGGCCATCGCCGTTCATCTGGCGCATGAACCCCGGGAGAGAAACCGGCAACTGGAGCTCCTGGCGGCGACAGCGGCACAGGAGGAGGAGGGGCCTGCTGGATCATCGGCGACTTTAATATCAGGGATCGAGGGCTCTCATCATCATCATCGTCGGATGCCCTCGCCGCTTTTCTGGACCTGGCCGCGCTGGTCGACGTGGCCACCCAGTTCGACGCCGCCCACCTGCACACCAGAGTCGCCATGCACGGCGACCAAGTCGAATCGAACCGCCTGGACCGGATACTCGTCCCTGCTGGAGTCCTGGATCGCGTGTCCATCTACGCGACCAGCCACTACCACCTCTCGGACCACCGCCTCGTGCTGCTCCAGGTGGGCCCACCCACCACCGCCGTCTCCTCCCCCACCCAGCCTCGCTTGGCCGCGATGCTCCGCTCGGGCCTTGCTCTCGAACATCTGGCTGGCTACATCCGGGAGTTGGAGGAAGACGCAGCGCACGATGACGACGACGGGACCTTCTGGGATAGGTGGACCTCCATCAAGGCGGGGCTGCTGGCGGAGGCCAGATCTCTGCACGACCCACGCCACGCTGCCAGCGACAGCTACGTCTACAGGGCGAGACGTTACATCGCGGAGCAGCTCGAGGCCTCCTCCATCCGGGCCGACTACCCATCGCTGCCGGACCTGACACGCGCCATCCGCCTCCGACGCCCGGTCAGCGTCATCAGGGACGACGATGATAACGTCATCGAGGGCCCCGAGCTTCGGCGGAGGGCGTTCGCGACCTTCCGGCCCCGCTTCGCCCGTCCCACCACCGATCCAGCTGCGGGAGCTGCCTTCATCGCCAGCAGCGCGCCCACCACACCTGCGAGCTGAGTGAGGAGGACCCGCTCCACCGGCCGGACATCAGCCCCAGCGAGATCGCCAACGCCATCGAGCACCTCCCTCGCGGAAAGGCCCCCGGCTGGGACGGCTTGCCGTGCGAACTCCTCGTCGCCTTCAACGAGGACTTCTTCGCGGAAGCTCTGGCCCGGGTGGTTCGCGGCTTCACGGCTCCGCGGTGCCCTACCTCCGTCGACGCGGCGCAGCTCCATCTGCCTCGTGCCCAAGGCCCGCGGTGGTCGCGGCCTTGACGGCTACAGGCCCGTCGCGCTGCCCTCAGCCGACTACAGGGTCCTGGCCGCCATCCTTCACCGGCGCCTCAAGCCCCACCTGCGGACCCTTGTGCCGGAATGCCAGACTTACGCCGTCCCCGGGAGGTCCCCGTCCTGGAACATCGCCAAGGTGACGGATGCTGTTGAGGAGGCAACCGCCATGGGCTCGCCGCTGGCCGTCATGGGCGTCGACTTGGAGTCCGCCTTCGATTCCCTGGACCGCGGCTTCCTGGAGTCCCTGATGACGTCCCTCCACCTCCCGCCGGCCTTCATGGGCTGGATTAACATCTTGTACGCCGGGGCGGACGCAACGATCCGGGCTGGAGGCTTTCACACCACCGCCTTCCCCCTCCTCAACGGCCTAAGGCAGGGCTGCGCCGTGAGTGCCGCCCTCTTTAGCATCGCTACGGGGCCGCTGCTTCGTCGCCTGGAGTTGACCCTCGGCGTGGGCAACGTCATCGCCTACGCCGACGACCTCGTCCTCCTTTTCCATCGCGACGAAAAATTGAGCGGGTGGCGACCGTCCTCGAAGACTTCAAGCGGGCCTCCGGTATCGCCGTCAGCCTCGGGAAGAGCGCGGGCCTTTGGTGCGGAGCCTGGCGCAACCGCGGCGACTCCCCTCTCGGCGCCTCCTGGTCGACCACCTCCATCAGGGTCCTCGGGCTCGACATCGCCCTCAGAAGCTCCGTAGCCCATCAGGAGCAGCATCTTCTCGCCCTCCTGGAGTCCGCCCTGCCGCAGATGGACGCCCTTCACCCGCGGCCTATCCCTCGTCGGACGAGCTAGAGCGGCGAACTCGCAGGTGGGCTCCACCATCCAGCATCACCTGCACGGGTACCTGCCATCACCCCCCGACCATCGCCAAGCTGCAGGCCAGACTAGCGAGGTTCGTCTGGGGGCCCGAGCACACGGCGTGGCTTCCCGCCGCCGTCATGGCGAGGCCCGTAGCCATCGTAGGCCTCGGCCTCCTCGACCTGGCAACCCAACTCCAGCTCGCCTGCCTCAAGGGTGTGCAGGTCGCGCTCCGCGGAGGCAGGAACGGCTTCGACTGGGCTGGTCGCCAGCGGCAGCGAGGCCTGGATCCGCCCTCCACCAGACGGCACGCGTCTCCAGCTCCGCCGTCTCCGGTTGCTGAAGCTGTGGGAGGAGGCCTCCAAGATCCTGAGCCTCAATCACCGGGCGGTCCCCGCATCCCTGCTGCTGGACATCCCAATCATCGGTGGCTGCCGGTTCCTTCGCCCTCCCGACCTCCTGGCCCCTGCCCGCTGGCGCGGAGCCCGAGTCCGGGACCTTCTCGCGGAGGGCCACCTCACCGCCCGACCTACGCGCTCGGCCCTGGCTGACGCCCGCGGCCCTGGGCGCCTTCTGTCGGAGGCTGACCTCCGAGAACGCCGTGGGCTTCGGGGCGGAGTCTGCACCCTCATCTAGCTCTTTAGCTGCGGCCGTGGTGCTGCGAGGGACGGCTACGCCGTTCCTCAACGGCCTCACGACCCGCTCGGCCCGACGGGCCCTGGATCGCCCGCGCCTCGCCGCCACGCCCATCTCAAGGTTTACCTCGAGATGGTCGCCCACCATCGGTCCACCACCATCCAGGATCGACTGGGCCTCGCTGCGGCGCTGCGCCCACTCGGGCCACGAGGCTGACGCGGCCCTCAAGTTGGCCCTCCACGCCCTGCCCCATCCGGCCCATCCTGCCTCGGTCGGCCCCTCCTGTCCTGCCTGTGGGTCCATCGACCGCTCTCTCGGCCACCGTTACTGGTGCTGCCGTTCCATCAGGCCTCTCATCAGAGAGGCCTTCAACATCATAGGGCGGCCCCCTGACCTGCAGGCTTGGATCTTCGGCGGGTCCGGCCTTGAGGACGACGCCCTTTCCATCCTGGCGTCGGCAAAGTTGCGAATTTATCGTTACTTTGTCCAGGTTGGGCTCGGAGAAGCGGTGGAGGACCCGCTCATCGCCTGGTCCAGGACCCTCCAGCGTCGAGGTTTCCTATCTTCATCCCCCTTGTAAAATATATGTAATATATATGTAAATCTTTCGTTCATTCTTTTTGTAATTTTTTTCTTTTTCTTCTCTTTCGCTCTCTCTTTGATTGATTGATGTAATATTGTCTAAGATGACAATAAATATTTTTTAATTGTCAAATTGTCACACACACACACACAGACATTCAATTTTATATATATAGATTTTAATTTTTTTTTTTACTCTATTAAAATAATTTTAGGCGCACTTTTTTAGGAAGGCGATAAGAAAAATAAGAAAGAGATTAGAGACTAAGAAGCGACGATAGCAGTGAGGAATCAAAGAGAGCTCCTGAGAAATTAGTCTAAAAATGTAGTCTTTCAAGATTTTAGTGGAAGGAATTTTCCAGCCATCCAACTGAAGCACCAAATAAGATAAGTAACTTTTCATAATATTTTTTTTAGACAGGTTATATTTATGTATATTCTCCCAATTTTTTTCTTATTTCCCGTTTTTTTTTTTATTATTTCTTATCTTTGTGTGACCGTTTCAATAGATAAATAAATATAATAATTTATTCTGAATCTCAACTTTGACTCTGAATCATTAATTTAGTTGTCAATTATTTTTTTAACCCCAGTCCGCGCAGGATATATGCAAATTATATTTATTTTATATAGCAGGATGTATATTTCGTGAACTCCCTGAGAACGAAAGAGTCTTCATGGATTTCGGGACGAAAGCGTCAGAAATCAGCTCATCACAATAATTATATTTCAAATGAAAAATATAATTTGACACCAAAAAATTTTAATTTAAAGCAAATTAAAATGCGCATGCATATTTTGAATTAAAATATTTAAGTTGATTATCTGTCTAAATTGAAATATAAAGGTTTAAATTTTAACTAAAATTTTCTTCAAATATATTTTAAAAAAATAAAATAAAATAAAAAGCGAAATCCTAGGTAATTCCCCCAAATTAATTCCTTTATAAATTTTGGTTTTGATTTTGGTATCCATTTCCTAAGTGAGTTGAGGTTATTGTGGTCTGTTTCTTTATGTTTTGAAAATATTTTATTTGTAAATATAATTTTCATTTTAGAAGTAATAGAAATATAACTTTCTTCCTAAAACAAGTACTGATTCACGTTCAAATTTGAGAGTAAGTTTGTTTTTTTTTTAATTCCTATAAAACATACAAACACTTTATTTTCTAAATATCCCAGATTTAGCTAAATTTTATAATATTATTTAATTATTAAAGTATAAGGTGAAATTTTATCGAATATATATATTATTTATTTATAAATGCGCACATCAAAAATTAAGGAACTGTCAAAGTTTACTTTACATTTTATCACACTGTCTTGTTTATTCTATTTGCGAGATAAAACTTTGTGTTTTGATTTTTTTTATAACTAAAAACCGGGTTATATCGTTGTTTCTAAATATATGAGACATTCTTTTATCACATTTTATTTCACTAATATACATATATTAAAAAAGGCATATCTGACCGCTCACCTGAATATTTTAGTTAGCTGAACCCTCAACTATCAAATTTTCGTTTGAGCGGTTAAGACATGCCTTTTTTTAAGGTGAGATACTCATTTCTGTAGACCGCTGGAGGCAATGTGCAGCCGAATGTATCAATACGCTAGGTCTGGTCAGATTAGGTTAGGTTCATATAGATTTTATTAGGTTTTTGTTTATGTTAGCGTATTTTTAAGTTAGGTTGATTTAGAACTGGAATTATTTCTGTTTACTGCTAGTGCACCTAGCGCAGAATAATACAATCCCAGATGTCCAATGAAATGAGTACCTCACCAGAGAATCAAAAGAAAGCCAAAATGAAATGGAGAAAATCGAAATAAATTAATGTACACTTATTAATAAACTCAACAAACACCCATATCTCAGAAAATGAGTTATCCTCACAAAATTGGAGAAAATGCTTAGAGTCATTGCAAAAGAAAGGAAAGGTTGGGCATGATAGGAATTAACACGCACATATAAAGGTTTTATTAAGACACCAGTCTTATACAGATTCTCCTCTCTCATTGCCACTGGCTTGCAACGCTATCACGGTTATAAATCAACATTATGCATTGGAGGAGAAAACAATGAATCCACACACAAGTTATTTTCCCTATTTACTGCTTTATAAAAGTTGTACATGGATATATATATTGTTATAGCGAGGTTCAACTATATCTAGGGTTTAAGCCTGTGTTTGAAAATATATCGGATAGAGCTAACTAACTGTGCATTCAACTTTGTTTCTTATTGATATTAGACATTCCATTTGGTATTGTGGGTCTTTGAATATACATGTAGAGATTGTGTTTCTTTATCTGTCAAACCAAATTTAAAGAAGTGATCTATACTTAAAATATGAAACTTTTCCTCAAGTTTTGTTGTGAGTGTATTTCAGAAATGAGCAGAAGTCAAGGAGGAGGTAACTCTGGATATAGAGGAAGATCTGATGCTAAAAACTGGAGAGATCCTTCAAGTTCAACTGGAAATGATCATTGTGAGTATTTTTTCTAATATTTGTTTATTGTTTCTCCTGTATATATGAGCTCCCCTTTATAAAATGTATACAAAATACAGTTGAATATAACAACATTTGTGACCATGTTTTATTTTGGTATAACTGTATTGTTGGTATAAAACATGGTGTTAAAACAATTGGGATTTTAGAATTACTACTTGTCACCTTAGAGAAAATAATAATATTAAAACCATGCAATTCTGTTTTAAAGGAGAGGCTGTTATAATAAAGTTCCATGGATTTGTTTTATTTATTAGTATTTATAATTTGTATGTATGAAATATATGGGAGGGGGGGGTCAGTGGCATGGTGGGCCAAACTGTTGGTTACCGATCGCTATGACCTGTAATCCAGCATTAGGCACTTTTTATAATTAAAAAATGCTCCAATGTTTCCTGATTCTTAAAAAAATTCAACCCCACCAGTGAATACAAGTGCCCAAACGGGGCTTTGCCACACTTGTAAGCACAAAAGTCTCATTGCTTTTCACCTGTATAGACATGTGGTACACTTACAATAAAAGTAGTAACTTACTACCCCCATCATGATTATCATGGCCTGTACCATGTTTATTATAAATACATTAGAGCCTCATTATAAAGCCCTCCTTTATAACAGCAACATGGTCAAAACAAAAAAATCTTGGTCCCAAGTAATGTTATACTGCAATTTTATTCTACACCTGGAAGCACCATTTTAATAAGTTACCACTTGTATTTAAATTCAAGAGTCTGAACCTATAAAAATAGTAGTCACTAATCCCTTCAAGCGCGATTATTAACTACCTTAGCAAACTAATGGATTCAGTTCATCAACAAAGCTACTACATCAACATTGACAAATTCAGAGCTCCCACCTGGAAACATTGTTTTGTGCTAATGGCCCTTGTCAGTCCAGGGTAGTCTTTGATTCCACCAGATCTGCCTGGGATTCAAGAAATTCTCAGAATTGGCTTAGCCAATTAGCAAGCTAAATACCTCTTCTGAAATTTATGAAAATTTCATGAGTCCCTTGCGTATCTCAAGAAATCAGAATTTACCCTCTATTGATGAGGGCCATTATCCTGAAACAATGGTCTCCAGGTGGCCATTCTGAATTTACTAAAGCTGGTGTTGTGGATTTGTCACAAACCCAAGACCACTAGTTTGTGGGGACAGTCAATAAATGGCACTTAGTTTAAGCATCTATTTTGATGGGTGAAGTGACCCTTCTTTTATAGATCAATAATCTTCTAGCTAGATTTTCAACCAAGATTCCAAATATATATTTTTTTTTTCTCTCACAAACCTCCACTATAGATCAATAATCTTCTAGCTAGATTTTCAACCAAGATTCTAAATATGTATATTTTTTTCTCTCACAAACCTCCACTATAGATCAATAATCTTCTAGCTAGATTTTCAACCAAGATTCCAAATATATATATATTTTCTCTCACAAACCTCCACTATAGATCAACAATATTCTAGCTAGATTTTCAACCAAGATTCCAAATATATATATATTTTCTCTCACAAACCTCCACTATAGATCAATAATCTTCTAGCTAGATTTTCAACCAAGATTCTAAATATGTATATTTTTTTCTCTCACAAACCTCCACTATAGATCAATGATCTTCTAGCTAGATTTTCAACCAAGATTCTAAATATATATATTTTTTCTCTCACAAACCTCCACTATAGATCAATAATCTTCTAGCTAGATTTTCAACCAAGATTCCAAATATATATATTTTTTCTCTCACAAACCTCCACTATAGATCAATAATCTTCTAGCTAGATTTTTTCAACCAAGATTCTAAATATATATATTTTCTCTCACAAACCTCCACTATAGATCAATAATCTTCTAGCTAGATTTTCAACCAAGATTCCAAATATATATATATTTTTTTCTCTCACAAACCTCCACTATAGATCAATAATCTTCTAGCTAGATTTTCAACCAAGATTCCAAATATATATATATTTTCTCTCACAAACCTCCACTATAGATCAATAATAAAATCCATTTTGTCAAATTTCAATATCACAGCATCATGTTCTAGAATAAAAATATTATTTTGTTATAACACACTAATGTTATCAAAAAGAATTAAGGCAATGATAATCTCTATTTGCTATAGAGAAGTAGAAACACAAGTTGGGGAGAAGAACCTCTTTGTTTAAGACGACATGCCCTTTTATGGGTACTTGTGTTTCTACTTGTACACCATGTTATTGTAATAATAAGGCAATGATAATATCTATTTGTTATAGAAGTAGAACACAAGTTGGGGAGAAGAACCTCTTTGTTTAAGACGACATGCCCTTTTATGGGTACTTGTGTTTCTACTTGTACACCATGTTATTGTAATAATAAGGCAATGATAATATCTATTTGTTATAGAAGTAGAAACACAAGTTGGGGAGAAGAACCTCTTTGTTTAAGACGACATGCCCTTTTATGGGTACTTGTGTTTCTACTTGTACACCATGTTATTGTAATAATAAGGCAATGATAATATCTATTTGTTATAGAAGTAGAAACACAAGTTGGGGAGAAGAGCCTCTTTGTTTAAGACAACATGCCCTTTTATGGGTACTTGTGTTTCTACTTGTACACCATGTTATTGTAATAATAAGGCAATGATAATATCTATTTGTTATAGAAGTAGAAACACAAGTTGGGGAGAAGAGCCTCTTTGTTTAAGACAACATGCCCTTTTATGGGTACTTGTGTTTCTACTTGTACACCATGTTATTGTAATAATAAGGCAATGATAATATCTATTTGTTATAGAAGTAGAAACACAATTTGGGGAGAAGAGCCTCTTTGTTTAAGACAACATGCCCTTTTATAGGTACCTGTGTTTCTACTTGTACACCATGTTATTGTTATAACTGTTGTTAAAATAATTGGAACTTGCAACTTTCTAATTATATTTTAATCACTACAAGAAAATAATACCTAATCCAAATAAATTAAAAGTGTGTTACGTTTCAGTAACAGCATTGCTACCATCAATGGACAGAAGAATAAATGAGAAAATGATCACAGCATCTTCTTAAATAGTACTGCTATCAAGTGTGTAAAAATTATATTCTTTTGTTTGATTATGATAGCAATACTTTTACTGAACCGTCACACACTTTCAATTTATTTGGATTAGGTCTTATTTTCTTGTAGTTCTAATCTATAATCCAAATTGTGCTTTATCATTATATTATAATCACTTTGAGCTGTACAGTAGAATCTCCCTGTAAAGAACACCAAGCTACATAGTCAAAGTGTCCTTTAGAGAGAGGTGTTGTCTTACCAGAAAGCTCCTAAATAGTAAAAATGTTATTTTTGGTGATAAAAACTGTCCTTTGTAGAGAAGTACCCTCTAACAGGAGTATCCTCTCATGTAGGTTTTTTACTATATATTCTTATATATTAACTATATTAATTTTAAAAAATCCTTATACACTTTTGTTTCAGCAAATTCAAGAGAATTTAGTGAAGCATCTGGATATGGAGAGAGACCTGATGGTGAATCCTTGAGAAGTTATTCTGGCCCAAGAAATCCAAATTCAGTTTATAATGGTAAATAAAGAAGAGTAACAAAATATTTGTTATATGTTTAGAAGTTTTTAGAAATTATTTATAAAAATAATACAAATAAAAGGTGCCATCCTCTATTGGAGGTTCTCTGTACACAAATAAAGAGAGTTGAAACTTATTGTAAGCCTTTTTTTTTATACATCCACCGCTTGGTTATAACATCATAATTCTAAATTCCGAAGTAACAACACAGGTAATAAGGCCAAAAACAAATAAATAAATAGGCTGTGGCATTTTGGTAACAGAGTTTTTACGAAAAAAGTATTGAAGTGTTGGTAACAATGATGTTACCGAAATGTCATACTATTTATTTATTTGGATTTGTTCTTATTATCCTGTGTTTCGAATTTATAAACTAAATTGTACCTAACCATAAAGACCAAAGTTTTAAGTTCAAATAGTTTTAAACATAGCTAAAACAACAGCACAGTGTGTTATAACAACATGAAATATTTCTCTAAATGATGTTTTTGTAGTGAGATTACATTCTGTTATTATTAGTTGTACTTCAAGGTGAGAAAAAATCAAATATTGATAAATTAATAGTTTTGAGTAAAATATATCAGGCCTACAGGGAAAAGTAAAAGTATGTAAATATACTTTTCCCTGGAGGTCTGCTATATTTTACTCAATATTGATACAAGGAATTATTTTATTGAGATTAATAGTGTTGAGTAAAATATATCAGGCCTACAGGGAAAGGTAAAAGTATGTAAATGTACTTTACCCTGGAGGTCTGCTATATTTTACTCAATATTGATACATGGAATTATTTTATTGAGATTAATAGTGTTGAGTAAAATATATCAGGCCTATAGGGAAAGTAAAAGTATGTAAATATACTTTTCCCTAGAGGACTGAGATATATTTTACTCAATATTGATACAAGGAATTATTTTATTGAGATTAATAGTATGTGCTAACAGCATTGTTACCATCATCAGTCAAAAAAAGTAGAGTTTGTAGATAATTTGTAAAAAATACTAAATTTTAGTCTTTTGTCTAATGATGGTAACAATGCTATACTGAAGCGTCACACACTATTTATTTATTTGGGTTTGGTCTTATTATCTTGTAGTTTTCATCTATAATCCAAAAAAAAAGAAAATAAATTATTTTGTTATAACCTTGGTTAAAATAATTGGTTGTTGAAACTTGGGTCTTCAGAATTATGATGCTATAAGCACGTGTTGTTGCCATAAAGGAGGCTGTTATAACATTGTATATTAAAGCGAAGATATATGCTGAGTTATATAATAGGTGGACAAACATCAAGCCAAATTTCTTTTTTATATATACAGTTAAACCATTCTATAGCGCCTCCTCTAAATAGCGCCTCCCTCTCTATATTGCCGATTTTAAATATGTAGTACAATGCGATTTAGATTAAAAGCGACCTATCTATAGCACCCTATTTTGGTGAGTCCCAAGAGGGGGTGCTATAGACAGGTTTAACTGTATATACATGATATGTTACAATTTGGATTATAGATAAGAAACATGAGGCAAATCAAAATTATAATATATTGTTATGACATTTTGCTAACAACATAGCAGACATCACAAAAATTTATAAATTTGGATTTGATCCTGTTACCCTATATTTCTTATATAAACTTCATTACGACAACATAAAACATTGGACTGAGATTTTTATATATATTTTTTTAGTATATGTTGTTTCATATAAAACACAAAGCACTTGGAACCTAATACCTTAAAAAATTATGATCTTATAACCAAGTTGCTGTTGTAAAAAATGGTGTTCAAACAAGGTTCCCCTTAAATCAAGATGTAAACTGATTAACTCCTAAAAAGTTAATTGTCTGATGTCCTTATTTGTTTTTTTCAAGGTGGAAAGCTACAAGTCATAAAACTTTATGCCTTGCACATGGTGATAGTGGGTCACTGAAACATTGGATAAGTAACTTTTTGAGAATTGATTAACCTCCATCTTGATTTAATCATAATTCAACCTACAATTATGGTATTTGGTTCACGTAATAGAGACTATTATAGTGCACTCTGACACTTTTGTTTCAGAAATGAGCCGAAGTCAAAGAGGAGGGAACTCTGGATATAGAGGAAGATCTGATGCCAAAAACTGGAGAGATCCTTCAAGCTCAAGTGAAAATGATTATTGTGAGTATTATTTCTAAGTTTTGTGTTTTGTTGTTCCTTTTCCCTCTAAAAATTGAACAAAAAATATAGTCTAATATAACATCACTTATACCCAATTTTATCTTGTTATAATCATATTGTGGTAAAAAATACAAGCAATTGGGAATTGAGACTTTTAGAATTACGATAATATAACCAAGTTTCTGTTTTAAAAGAAACTGATATAACAAGGTTCCAAGGTAATTTTTAAGGAGTGTTGTATGACACATAAAAATTTCAAATAAATACATTGGATCCTTGTTATAAATCCCTCACACATATAACAGCAACATGGTCAAAACAACATAAAATCTTGGTCCCAATGACCAATATTCCAATGGCCATAATATGTTTTATAACAATTTTTTTTCTATATCTGGAAGCGAAATTTTAATAAGTTCCCACGTGTAGAGTATTTAACCCTTAATTACTCGCGTCGAGACACAGGTCTCACCTAAATTTTTAATCGAAAAAATAAATACGATTTTCGAGTCCAAATAATTTGTAAGTTTTTGTAGCTTAAGATATCATCGAAATAGATATTTTAGACCATTTGTTCTATCGCTTGGCCCCTAGAAGGAAGAAAAATAAAACAAAAAAGCCACCGCCGAGACAAACGTCTCGACGCGAGTACTTGCGTAATAATTTTGGTTTAGGTTTCATTTTCCGCCTGGCTCTATCTTCGTAAAACAGTAAGTTATTGTTCTTCTTCTAAGTATATTTTTTGTTCCTAAATATCCTAAATTCTCTCTCTCTCTCTGTCTCTCTTAGGTATTTAGAATTTATTTATTTTTATTCAATATTTTAATACTAAATATTTCCTAAAATATATATTATATTATAAAAAAAAATGGCTAGTACTTCTGAGAGGAATCAGAGTGAATCCGACATGAATTGCGATGTAATAATTTGTGATTTATCCGATACTTCTGATACCGAAATTCATAGTCATCATGACACAGACTCTGAACAGAATTCAGAGGCGGATGAAGAATTACCAAATGATGATTCTGAATTTTATTTTGGAAAGGATGGTGTCACAAAATGGAAAAAGACAATGTGGCAGAAAACCCAGATTCGTACAAGAAGTGTAAATATATTTTCTCAATTGCCAGGGCCTAAATCTGAAGCAAAATCGATAGAATCTGAATCGGATGCATTTACAAAAATAATTGATAATGAAGATTTCTCTAGAGAAAGAGATGCCAAATTAACTACTGTAACAGAAATCCTAGATTTATTTGGACTTTTGATAATGTCAGGTGTCAAAAGAGCTGCTCATTTTACTTATAAAGAGCTATGGGCGGTGGATGGCTCAGGAGTAGAAATTGTGAGAGCAATTATGTCACAAGAACGTTTTTTATTTCTTCTACGTTGCTTGAGATTTGATGATATTACAACAAGGAAAGAACGAAAAAAGCTGGACAAACTTGCTCCAATTAGAGAATTTGTAGAAGCCTTTGTATATAACTGTAAAAAGCTCTATACTCCAGGTGAATATAATACATTTGATGAGAAGCTCATTCCATTTCGTGGCAGGTGTGGCTTTAGACAGTATATGCCCAACAAACCTGCAAAATATGGGCTCAAAATTTATACCATTAGTGATGCAAGAACATTTTATACCTTTAATTTTGAAATATATTGTGGAAAACAACCCGATGGTCCATATAAAAAAAGTAATTCACCCGATGATATCGTAAAAAGATTGATCACTCCAATATCTGGGACAAGCCGAAACATAACAACAGACAATTGGTACACTAGTTATAAATTATCCCAAGATCTTCTTACAGAACATAAACTCACTTTAGTTGGCCTTTTAAAAAATAAAATAAAAAGGAAATCCCTAAAATATTTCTGCCCAATAGGAATAGACCAAAATATAATAGTATATTTGGCTTCACTCAGAATACCACCCTTGTATCTTATGTCCCAAAAAAGAGCAAGGCTGTTCTATTGCTCTCAACAATGCACTCAACTCCCACAATTGACGAAGAAAGTGGATTCAAATTAAATTTGTAATTTGACTAAAGGCGGGGTTGACATGGTGAACCAAATGTGTGGAACTTATTCTGTTGGCCGTCTAACCAACAGATGGCCTCAATGCCTATTTTTCGACCAACTAAATGTTGCAGGCATAAATTCAGAAATAATTTTCAAGTCTTTAAATATAAATTCACCTCGAGTTCCAAGAAGAATCTTTTTGAAAAATATTTCCCTACAATTATTCCAGGATCATTTAAAAATTCGATCCCAATTGAAAAACTTGCCAAGAAGTCTCCATGACCTGATAATATTGCATTGCAAGAAAGCTGAAAGTCCAGATATAATTTATATATATTTCATAAAATTATTTAAAATGATAAACATAACAATCTTTTGTTTACCACAGATCGAAATGAGTGTAGAGTCAGAACCTAAGAAGCGAAAACGGTGCTATGTTTGCCCAAGTACCAAAGGTAGTATGACACAAATTATTTGCTACAAATGCAGGAGACACATCTGACAAAGTCATTCTTCGAATATTTGCAAAGATTGCGAATAATATCCGTCTGCTACTTTTAATAGTAGACTATTTGTAAAACTATGTCAAACATTCATTGTTTTTACTATAGTCATTGTTTCAATAAAAATAAATAAATATAAAAATATTTTTTGCCTTAATTCACATGTGTCATAAACTACACACAATTACGAATATAATGCAGCCTAATTTTCAATACAAATATCAATATTTAACATATATTTCGGTTTTTTAAAAGTGAGACCTGGATCTCAACGCGAGTACTTACGTAACAAATATAGGCGCGAGTAATTAAGGGTTAAATTCAAGTCTAAGCCTATAGAAAGAACGGCCATCAATCCGTCAAAATAAGTGCTTAAACTAAGGGCGATGATTAACCATCTTTGCAAAATAATTAACTCGGGTCAGCAACAAAGCTACTACATCAACTTCGGCAAATTCAGAGTGTCCAGCTGGAAACATAGTTCCAGACTAATGGCTCTCGTCAGTCAAGGGTAGTGTTTGATTTAATCAGATTCAACAAATTCTCAGACTTGGCTTAGCCAATTAGCAAGCTAGACACCTTTTTGCCAAATTATTGAGATTAAATGAGGCTCTGCAGATCACATGATATCAGAACTTAACCTCTACTAATGAGCGCCATTATCCTGAAACCACGATCTCTATGTTGCTGTTATGAATTTACCAAAGCAGTGTTGTGTCAGCAGCCTGAGGCTGCTAATTTGCGGAAACATTCAAGAGATTGTGCCTAGTTTAAGTGTTTATTCTGACTTTAGAAATGGCCCTTATTTTATAGATCAACCTTTACCTGGCTGAACTTTCAAGCAAGATTCTAAAGTTATTAAACTTTTTAAACTTCTTCTATAGATCAATAAAAAAATCCATACATCAAATTTCAATATAACATCACTGGGAACCAAAATGTTGTTATAACAAACACACATATCTAATTTTATTGTTATAACGGCTCTTAAAACAATTGTAACTTGCGAATAGTAATTATACAGTAGAACCTATGGGTAAAGCCAAAGTGTCCTTTAGAGAGAGGTGTCCTTTTACCAGAAAGCTGCTAAAGTGTAAAAGTGTTAATTTTGGAGAACACTGTCCTTTGTAGAGAGGTGTCCATTTGGAGGATTGGCTTCTCATGGAGGTTTTTTCCTATACATATATACCTTATTCCTTTTTTTTAATCCTTATACATTTGTTTCAGCAAAGACTAGAGAAGACAGAAAAATATCTGGATATGGAAAGAGACCCGAAGATGGATCCTTGAGAAGTTACTCTGTCTCAAGAAAACCACATAGAGTTTTTTATGGTAATTATTTTTAAAAAAGTAACAAATCTAATTTTAACATATATTTACAGTTTTTTAAAAATTACACAGGCCTGTGTAATTTTAATTTTATCATAAATTCAAGAAATGTTTTAACTGATTTGTATGTTATTTTGTGTCCATATTTCAAAAATGTCATTCATTTTTCCCTATCATCTAAGGGTATTTGTAATATCAATCGATATAAATTAAATGAAATATGGGTCTGTTTTGTGTGTGTTTGTTCCTTATATACTCCTACAATATATGAGCAATATAAATGAATTTTTTACAGATATAGAAATATTTAATTAAAAGGACATATATTGGATCAAAATATCAATTATTTAACCAATATTTCAGTTGGTTGAATGCCAACCTTTTTCAAGGTATTATAACATATGAAATATTAGTAAAATAAATGCTATTTTGATACAATATATGCCTTTTCATTTAAAGATCTATTTATGGATTGCTCTATTTTCAAAAAATATAGAAGTATATTTGGAAGGTGTGTGGATCATAGTTTTGAACCCATAAAATGCGATTTAGACAATTAAACAGACCTATTAGTGTATTTTAGGTCAGAAAATGATGATGATAGCATAGTGATGTTATTTTTATTTAATGAATCTTTTTTAATTATCCCAAATAGCCACCAAAGCCGACAAAATTGACTATTAATAAAATCATATTCATCAGAACAATACACAGTATGTACTACAATATGTAGTTAGGTTGAACATTCATTCGGTTAAATGCCATGCATTGCGAGTGAAACCAGCTATTGCATATATATTGAAAAAGTTGTGAAAATTTTTCATTCTTATACATTCATACACAAACCCCTGACATTGCCCAGGGTGCATTTCTAGTAAATGTTACCATTTTATTTGAAAAATAACTTTTTATTCTATATACAAACCAGGCGTTATCCAGGTTTTTGGTCTAGTATTGATAAAATCTATATTAATAAAATGGAAATTTCATAAGTGTTGTTCACTAAAAACTTTCGTTACAATGCATCAATTTCAACCAAATTTTCAACATTTATGTAAAACGAGATGGAGCAGGTTTTGCTTAACATCAAAATATATTTCCTAACATTAACATGCGTAACTTCGCTGTTATCGATTAAATACAAAAAAATCAACAGAGTTAATTTTATTTATATATAAATACAAAAAAAAATTCAACAGAGTTAATTTTTTTACATACTAGCTAATAATCTCAATCTAAAAAAATATTCAAAACAAGCAATTTTAAGATAACCCCATATGTAAAACAGTCGGCCAAGAAAACAACAACGATATTACATCTTTTTCACATATTCACACACAATCTTGATTAATAATTAAAACTAATCTTTAACATTGTTTATTATACTTCAACTTTTATTTCTACATTTGTTTTTAAATATTATATAAATATATAATGTAATGAATATTATTATCATCATTATCAATAATATTTGTTAGGCAAACTTTCACTCGGATAAAACCCGGGCGAAGCCGGATACACATCCGCTAGTATAAAATAAAATTGAAAAATTTGCCTCTGAGTACATACTTTTTTCCCTTTCAAAATTATTTTTGATTCTTTCGATAAGGCACAATTTGGATTATAGTTTATAAACACAAGGTAATAAGACCAAATCTAAATAAATAAATAGTGTGTGACGTTTCGGTAACAGCGTTGTTACCATCTTCAGACAAAAGTACTGAATGAGAAATTTTACCAATAATCCAAATTGTGCCTTATCATTTTTATAGACTTCAATGGACCTAAGAAGTTAAGCATGCTGTGGTAAAATTTCTCATTCAGTACTTTTGTCTGAAGATGGTAACAACGCTGTTACCGAAATGTCAGGCACTATTTATTTATTTGGATTTGGTCTTATTACCTTGTGTTTTTGATTCTTTCCTTTTTTTCAATCTCTCAGGTATATCTTGTGTTAACATTCAACAGTGGTGTCAGTGTTATTATCCAATCTTCCTTGAAATTTGCACTCCACATCTTTGATTCCTTGATGCAACCTTTCCCCCTATTTTTTAGCCTACTGATCATACATTTTTGGAGAAAATCCTCATGTGAGTGGAGGAAATATAGGCTTGAAAAATGCTTGAAAATTGCACATCATATATTCATTATCTTCTTCTTCCTTATCTCCACTCACACATATTAGGGTATCAAGTTGTGACCCTTGATGGTGTCTGTTTGACAACCATCATGACTGGGTGAAGTAGAATGCGTCTGCCTTTGTCATTAAGACTGGGAGCACTACTCAGTGGCAGGCCGAATTAGCTCCAAAAGAAATGGCCGCCTCTGACATGAGGAACAGACGCCATGTGCAGCTGCTCCAAACATGGAATACAAACGCTGCTCATCCTGTGTCCCTGGATTAGGAGACCTTACAGGGTACTATCAGCTGGGCCAGCTGAACCCAGGTTTTTTAGCGAGCTTGTTATTGCTCTCCCTTCTCCTTTTTCATCTGGGCTTGGGACCGGTAAAGGCGGAGTTATATATTCATTATAATTGATAAAGCACAATTTAGATTAAAGATTATAGCTAAAAAATATATAAGAATTTGGATTAGGTATTATTTTCTTTTTCATTATAAATAGCTTATAATCAGGATCCTTGTAATTCATAAATTGTTACCTTCACATATTAAATCAATTTTGAAATAAATTATTCATAATCCGTTTATTTACTAGTAAGATATTGCTTTGAAATAAAATGCCATAATTATTAAACTAGATTTTAAAGCAAGGAGGGAAGAAATTCAAAAGAGAAAGATTGAGGTAAAATGTTAAAATATAAGTAAAATTGAATTTTTCAAGTAAACGTGACATGATAGAAAATTTTATTATATATTTTTTTAAATTAGCCCCAAATAATATACATTTCCCTCCTCCTTTTTTCAACCTGGCTTGGGACAGGAAAAGGTGGAGTTATATAACATCATAATTTGGTAGAATGAAATATTCTGAGTACACAAAAAATAAGAGGTATAATTCTGGTTTTGGAAATATTTTCTTCAAATTAGCACTTTGTGTATGGAAAAAATGGATGCATCTCTGTGTGTAAAATTGTTTTCAAAAAAGAATGCGTAATGTATTTGTTCAACTCCTCCATTTCTGGTTTCAAAACTGAATGAAAGAGGGGGGGAATATCTCACTAATAAACCAAGGTTCAGCTGACCCAGCTGATAGTACCCTGTAAAGGCTCCAGGCACACAGGATGTGCTACATCTGTATTTAGGAGCATGACTGCACCATCTCTGTTCCTTCTATCAAAGATAACACTTTTATATAAGTCAATCTGTCGCTGAGGAGTACTCTCAGTTTTATTGACAAAAGCATACTCATTTTACTTCTCTCAAACCTGAATCTCAAGCTTCAATTCTCTTCACTTACACTCATGGATAAAACTTGAGGAAGTTGTACCTTTTAGCATGTATATCAGGATTCAGACAATATATCTGTTAGATATTTGATACAAATATGCCTATGTCTCCTTCAAAAAAAAAAAAAAAACATCAAAGACTTTCCACTTCTTAAGTTTTGTCAATGTGTATGTGTCATCAATTGATCCCAGCAAGTGTTTACTTAAACTTTCCTGTGTTTCCCAGACTGCTTCAGAGGAAAAGGGAGGGATGTTACCAAGCCAATTCCTGGAGTTGGTTGGTATTTTATTTGTTGCCTATTGTGTTGTATAATGGACAATTATTCAAGTAAAAGAGTGAGGCCTATTGTGAAAATTTTGACATCACTTTGATGAGACAGATTTTTAATATTCCTCACACTTTACCTATAGGAGAGCATTACCTCTTTTTTAAGATCACAATCTGGCTGACATACACAATGCTTGATCTATATTTTTTGCAAAAAAAGTTATTTGAAGCTTCTGTGAAATTCATCATTCCAGTCACGCAGAGGGTGTCAAAACTATGGAAAGATCCTGGTTACCTGGCATCGTGTCATCACACCTTTTCAAAATTAAATCATTGTGCGACACCTGTCTCATAAATCTTACCATTTATCAGGTAGTACATCTATACCTCAGCATTCCCTCTTGCGAGGCGAAGAATTAATGGGTATTGGGCATGGTGTAAATTCTCCCAATATCTCCATACCTAAGAATTGCGATAGAAGACCATCAATCAACAATTCTAAAATTCAAGTTACTCCTAACATGTAGCTAACCGAAATCTCTAAGATTTTTCCTCACGTGTATGGGGCCTCGTCCCACTAGATCTCAAAATCACCTCATAAAACTAAAAGAAATTAAAACTATACTCCCTGATGAGAGAAACTAACAAATGCCATTTCCTATCAATAGAGTGTTGTATATTCCTGCGAGGCTGTGATCCTGACAAATAAAGAAATCAAAATAAAATTGATCATATTAAATTCCGTAACAGTATTCTATAGTACCTTAGAGAGAGATTAACAGTATATTAAATTCTATCTTTGTGATTTCACTCATTGCACCCATTCATGCTTCCTCTTTTCTTACCCATTTCACAATGGCTTGCGCGTGCACATATTAAGTTTTAGAATCTATTGTACAAAACAAAGTTGTCCCTTTATTACTATATAAATATATCTATAACTAATGAAATTTCAGAAATCGTCATATGTGAAATCACAAACATAACACCCTACAGCCCTTTGATAAAATTAACATATGCCTCATACAACCTCTTAACAAACCATTTATATTCAAGAAGTGGCCAATAGCAGCCTTATCTGAAAACAAAGCTAATATATAAAAGGTGAAATTTATAGTCTTAAATTATATCTTTGTCCCAACACTAGGTGCCGCAGTAAAGATGGTTTAATAAGACTGTGGGATGGTTGTGTGATGTGTTGGTGTGGCTTGTGGAAAGGCCGCTGATAAAATTATAATTAAAATTAATTTATTTAAAGCCAGAGAAATATATAAAGAGAAAAGAAGTAACGGTTGAAGTAACGGCCGTTGGGAGCAAGCCTTGTTGTTATGTTGCCAGTGGCCAGCAAAAGTCTCGGATGATGTCCCGCGCGCATGCGTAGTTAGGCCGCCACACTACTGCCCGTATATGTAGTGAAGCTTTGTCCCAGTTCGCGCTCACTGAAGCAAAGTGTGGTCGCCACACTACTGCCCGTATGTGTAGTGAAGCTTTGTCCCAGTTCGCGCTCACTGAAGCAAAGTGAGGTCGCCACACTACTGCCCGTATGTGTAGTGAAGCTTTGTCCCAGTTCGCGCTCACTGAAGCCTAGTGAGGTCGCCACACTACTGCCCGTATGTGTAGTGAAGCTTTGTCCCAGTTCACGCTCGCTGAAGCAAAGTGTGGTCGCCACAGGACATTCACTTAGAGCAACACAGCATTACTAAAACATAATTTATATAGCTTTCTAATAACACTCTCATTATGAAATTATAGAATTGATATTATAAAGCATGGTAGACAGGTTAGCTTTTTGTCTGAATAAATAGAATTTCAATGCATTTTAAAGGGAAAAGTGCCTTTTTATGGTAAATTCTCTTTAAAGTATTTCCATTTTGGTGGTGCTGTGACTTTTTTCTATCTGATGGAAAACACTATATAATTTTTTCCGTCCTTGGACATTAAATGTGTTTACCCAATATCAAAACATACAGAAATTGCCAATTATGTTTTTGTGATCAGGGATGAAAGGTGAAATTCAGATTTTTTTTGTATTACATATTGTTTGACGATGTTAAATATTTGTATAGGCTGCAGTACTTTATAATTTGTTTCGGTAAATTAAATGGCATCTTTAAGCATCTAGAAGACTCATTTTACTATGTGTTCAGAGAATTCATTAATTTATTATAATTTTGTATATAGAGGACTTAATCGAAAGCCTGTTAATGTACTTTGCCGTGTGCAGAGAGATTCTTGTTGCTGATTGAGTTATATATTGTTGAGTGTACTGAGATATGTTGGGTTTATAGAGATATATACTGTTTAGTACATTGAGACATGTTGATAGATTTATATCTTGTTGAGTGTACTGAGACATGTTGTGTTGGTAGAGTTATATATTGTTGAGTGTACTGAGACATGTTGTGTTGATAGAGTTATATCTTGTTGAGTGTACTGAGACATGTTGTGTTGATAGATTTATATCTTGTTGAGTGTACTGAGACATGTTGTGTTGATAGAGTTATATCTTGTTGAGTGTACTGAGACATGTTGTGTTGATAGAGTTATATCTTGTTGAGTGTACTGAGACATGTTGTGTTGATAGAGTAATATCTTGTTGAGTCTACTGAGACATGTTGTGTTGATAGAGTTATATCTTGTTGAGTGTACTGAGACATATTGTGTTGATAGAGTTATATCTTGTTGAGTGTACTGAGACATGTTGTGTTGATAGAGTTATATCTTGTTGAGTGTACTGAGACATGTTGTGTTTATAGATTTATATCTTGTTGAGTGTACTGAGACATGTTGTGTTGATAGAGTTATATCTTGTTGAGTGCACTGAGACATGTTGTGTTGATAGATTTATATCTTGTTGAGTGTACTGAGACATGTTGTGTTGATAGGGTTATATCTTGTTGAGTGTACTGAGACATGTTGTGTTGATAGATTTATATCTTGTTGAGTGTACTGAGACATGTTGTGTTGATAGAGTTATATCTTGTTGAGTGTACTGAGACATGTTGTGTTGATAGAGTAATATCTTGTTGAGTCTACTGAGACATGTTGTGTTGATAGAGTTATATCTTGTTGAGTGTACTGAGACATATTGTGTTGATAGAGTTATATCTTGTTGAGTGTACTGAGACATGTTGTGTTGATAGATTTATATCTTGTTGAGTGTACTGAGACATGTTGTGTTGATAGAGTTATATCTTGTTGAGTCTACTGAGACATGTTGTGTTGATAGATTTATATATAAAATAAAATGATTTAAAAGCGCGAATGTTTCTTTTATACATAAAACGAACTTCTACTGTCCTTACTGCGATGAAAAAATATATTGGGAGGGCTTGGCTCATCAGTGGTGAACCCTCCCAGCGGTTTCACCAATTTAATCCACCAGACCGCTTCTCAGAGCTCTAATACTGTATTGGATCATTCTGCTTTTATATGCTACACTGAAGGATGGAATCTTAGAAATGGTTTTCAAGTAAACTATGGACATAAGCTAATAGGACAGTAGAATTACATTCAAATATTTGCTTCGAGCAATGCTCTTCAGCAAACTATAAAGACAAGGCCAGTTAGGAATAAATTAACACAAAGCAATAACGCGCCATCTATACATATAAAATAAAATGATTTAAAAGCGCGAATGTTTCTTTTATACATAAAACGAACTTCTACTGTCCTTACTGCGATGAAAAAATATATTGGGAGGGCTTGGCTCATCAGTGGTGAACCCTCCCAGCGGTTTCACCAATTTAATCCACCAGACCGCTTCTCAGAGCTCTAATACTGTATTGGATCATTCTGCTTTTATATGCTACACTGAAGGATGGAATCTTAGAAATGGTTTTCAAGTAAACTATGGACATAAGCTAATAGGACAGTAGAATTACATTCAAATATTTGCTTCGAGCAATGCTCTTCAGCAAACTATAAATCCAATGGTGGATTAAATTGGTGAAACCGCTGGGAGGGTTCACCACTGATGAGCCAAGCCCTCCCAATATATTTTTTCATCGCAGTAAGGACAGTAGAAGTTCGTTTTATGTATAAAAGAAACATTCGCACTTTTAAATCATTTTATTTTATATGTATAGATGGCGCGTTATTGCTTTGTGTTAATTTATTCCTAACTGGCCTTGTCTTTATAGTTTGCTGAAGAGCATTGCTCGAAGCAAATATTTGAATGTAATTCTACTGTCCTATTAGCTTATGTCCATAGTTTACTTGAAAACCATTTCTAAGATTCCATCCTTCAGTGTAGCATATAAAAGCAGAATGATCCAATACAGTATTAGAGCTCTGAGAAGCGGTCTGGTGGATTAAATTGGTGAAACCGCTGGGAGGGTTCACCACTGATGAGCCAAGCCCTCCCAATATATTTTTTCATCGCAGTAAGGACAGTAGAAGTTCGTTTTATGTATAATAGAAACATTCGCGCTTTTAAATCATTTTATTTTATATGTATAGATGGCGCGTTATTGCTTTGTGTTAATAGATTTATATCTTGTTGAGTGTACTAAGACATGTTGTGTTGATAGAGTTATATATTGTTGAGTATACTGAGACATATTGTGTTGATAGAGTTAAATCTTGTTGAGTGTACTGAGACATATTGTGTTGATAGAGTTATATCTTGTTGAGTGCACTGAGACATATTGTGTTGATAGAGTTATATCTTGTTGAGTGCACTGAGACATTTTGTGTTGATAGATTTATATCTTGTTGAGTGTACTGAGACATGTTGTGTTGATAGAGTTATATCTTGTTGAGTCTACTGAGACATGTTGTGTTGATAGAGTTATATCTTGTTGAGTGTACTGAGACATGTTTTGTTGATAGAGTTATATCTTGTTGAGTGTACTGAGACATGTTGTGTTGATAGAGTTATATCTTGTTGAGTGTACTGAGACATGTTGTGTTGATAGAGTTATATCTTGTTGAGTGTACTGAGACATGTTGTGTTGATAGAGTTATATCTTGTTGAGTCTACTGAGACATGTTGATGTGCAGAGAGAAAACGACTACAACTTTTATCAGAGGAGAGGATTGAAGACATCGCCGCCACTTTTGATTTTATAGCTCAAAGAGAAACCATTGATTACTTGAATGACCATGGACGGATAGTCTTTTGTGTCAGAGGGTTTCCTGGTTCTGGTAAGGGATCTCTGAGAGAATTACTGGAACAAACATATCCTACTGCCAAGATCTTTTGTGCTAAATTATGCCCCATTGATAAAGACCAAAGTGATCGTGAAAATAGTCATTTTTGGTGCAAAGATTTGTAAGTATGACATTTTAAAATAAATTTTATCATCAAAACCTTACATGAATCAAAAAAATATTTTTTTTGTGTAGATTGATTGAAGCACTCAAAATGGGCCATTCTCCGCTAATTCTGGTTAACACTTTCATCAGGGAATTTGAATTGGAACTATATCTCATTGAGCTTAGAAATTTTTCTTGTACCATCATAATGATGGACACTAGCAATTTTTTTGAATTTGATATCAAGGTGAGTGATCCACAAGTTTATTTTTACCATTTTACAAACACTTTTGATAAGTTCATTTGTGTATGTGGTTTTATATTTATTTTTACATAAACAATAAACAGTAAAACCTCCTCTATTTCAAGAATTGGGGAACACAGCATGAAAGTGTTAATGCTTTCTCATTCTTTCAAATTCTTTGCAAAAAATGGAGCTGCAACTTGACTCTGAAAACTCAACCCATATGACAAATGATAATTCATGTCTAGAAGAAGTCATAGAATGCAATCAACCTATATTATTAGCAGAAACTCGTCGCTCAATAGAAGCAACCCAACAAGGCAACATTGAAATAGATTTCAAATGAGAACTCTCATGTTGAAATACAAGATGTACAAGAGAAATACATTGGAGAGCTATCAAGCGAATATTGAGATATCTGCAAAACACAATAAAAATAAAACTAAAATCCAGTGAAGGGTCGGAACAATTGACTGCAATATCAGATACTGGTTGGTGCACTACTAAAGATGCCGAATCATTTGGAGGACACTTTATTGAAATTGGCAACAATATAGTTAATTGGAAATGAAACAATCAAAGAATAGTTGCAATGTCCACAAAGGAGGCTTAGTTATTAGCTTTTTGTGAAGGAGTTTGTGATGTTAATGGTTTGATAATCTTCTGAATGATCTTGGATACAAAACTCAAAAGCCAATTCAAGTATATACAGATAGCCAAACCCTGATCTCATGGATGAAAACCCCAATACAAGGATTGAAAATTCGACATTTTAATAGAAAATTGTATTTTGTGAGAGAAGAATTCCATTCAAGAACAGTAACACCCGTATATAAACCATCCGAAATCATAGAAGCGGATGTATTGACCAAAGGAATCTCCATCCCCAGACATGAACATCACATAAATGAAATCTTCGAAGTACAGAACAACTTGAAGAACACCGGTAATGACTCTCAGAAGTAGTTGGACGGATAAGGAGGGAAATGTTGGAATCTGGCCTACGGCTTCTCTACAGATTGTGAAAATATTAATATTCAAATATATATTTCTCTGAATAGTTTTTTGTTTAATTAAATTCAGCAACATTGTAATTGCTATATTTAGAACTCTCGTATCGTTTTTGTAGAGTTAATTTTGCAGAGGTAGAGAGAGTTTGCTCCAATTAGGTATGCAATTGTTTTGTTTTAAATTTCTATTAAGGTAAAATAGGTTAAAATATGTATAAATTTTCTATTCTGTTATAAAATCAAATGTTAATCTAAGATGTCTTGATTTCGAACATAGTCAAGTAAGAATATACCCTAACAGGTAAATCCATCTACAGAAGGATATTTTGATACTAGATAAATATTTAAAATACCATTAATTCACAATGTGTCCATAGTTTTCAGTGAATATCCCCCCTTCTCACAGACTATATTGAATCTTAAACAATCAAATATGATTTGGCTCAACTTTCAAAAAATGATCAAAATGCTTTTAAACCACACATGCTCCAAGTATAATAAGATCCTTTTCAAATATTGATGAATTATATATTGGAACAAATGACACATATCAAAACTTTTTCCTGTTTGGGATTCCATTTTTTTCTGTTCAAACTTTTACAATATACATTGCATAGCACACCATGGATATTTTATGGGATATTTGGCAACAATTAAGCTGTTGAGGACTTGAGCTGTTACTGTGGCAAGAAGACCCAGAACTCAAGACACCTACTGTTGGAATGCCCACTCCTATTTAGTGCTAGACAACAGACAGTTAATAATGTTGAAGATTTATGTGAATTTGTAAATAGCAGAGAGAATTGTCAGAGAGATTTAATCACTTTGGTAAATATATTTATAACTATTTGTCTGACTTAAAAGGATCAGGTTTCTTATCTATCTCATTGTTTCTTTATTTCTTTTCTTGTTAGTGATCAATAACTGTTTCTGTTTAACGATTATAAATTGACGCAATTATTCCTGCTGGGATATCACGTTTTGTGTGTTGAAATAAATAAATAAATTGATGAACATCTAGCTGACTTTAATTCAACCTAAAGCCTGATTTCCTTGAATTAACGAGGCTAGACTGTATATGTGTGTACATGTATTGGTTAAAGCCAACTGTGGTGGCAGGACCTGGTTAAAACAACCCATCAGAAACTGGATGAGGAATATTTCTCAAGTAGACTCCGCCAATGGTGTGACTACATCCCGTGGTACACAGGCTGGTTTCTGAACCCTGCTGATTCAGATGAAATCTTCCAATATGCCATCAAAGTTTTCGACCAGATTTCTTATGCCTTTGTGACAGAATTGGATTTGGATTTATTTGGTAAATATATTTTGAGTTCTTGCATTTCATCAACCCCACAAATAAGTTTATTAATATCATTTTCTATTTTTATAAAACCATTCTGTTTGGAAGTGTTTGTCCCCCCCAATAAATAAAGCTATATTAACTGCCCTTTTATCTTCTTACTGACATTTGGGGGACTCCATGTTACCCTCTTTTCACTGATTTGGAAGAAAAAATTCACCGAAATATCAGGAAGAAATTAAAAGAATAGCATTTTTTTTGAAGAAAATCTGTTGGTTGGAAGTTTGATTGGAAAAATATATGGGTACATTAACCAATTTTCCTAACATTTCAGTGATTCTCTGTCACACACATAGCAGTTAACATAGCTCTATTCATTGGATCATTATTTCTTGTTATATTGTCCTATCATTAAAAGATTAATTGTCCTGTATGATGTTTTGTTAGCAGACTAGATGTTATTATATATCTAACCAAAAAAGATATTAATACAGCTACTTGAATATCCTTCATAGTTATATGTTGGAATTTAATCTTGTGAAACTACTTGATTACATCATTTATATAAGGTCAAATACAAATAAGCAAATTAATTTATATTGTTGAAGTTTGAGATTGAATCAAGGAATAAAAATATTATTTATTAAACAAAGTAACTTAAAACAAGATGTTAAAGTAGCAACATTTTAAAGGCAAGTATATATAGGAAGGCGACAGACAAAGACTAAATATCTTGACGTCGACCGCAGCGCCGCCGCGGCCGTTGATTGGTCGATCCCTCAATGCTCCCCGCAGATCTTTGGATCGCTATTCCAACACTCCCTCTCGATCCAAAATGTTCAGTAGACCTCTTAAGTAGTGGAATTTGTTTCGTGGAAGAGGTTTAGTCATTATATCAGCTAGCTGTTCTGAGCTGCAAACATGATGTACTTTAAGTTCACCTTCTTCATGTTTGGATCTAATGAAGTGGTAGCGAACATCAATATGTTTCGTTCGTTTGTGGAATACTGGATTTTCAACAAGTTTTATTGCTGCATGGTTGTCGATATAAAGTTCAGTTTCTTTAGTAATATCACAGCCGATGCCCTGTAGAAGTCTTCTGATCCAAATCAATTCCTTAGCAGCACTGCAGGCAGCGATGTATTCACTTTCGGTGGTTGAAAGTGCGATAATTGGTTGTCGTTGGCTTGCCCAAGAAACAGTTCCTCCGTTCATCATGAAGGCATAACCAGTCGTACTTTTTCTGGAGTCAACATCACGAGCAAAATCACTGTCAGAGTAGCCAACAAGTTGGTCTTGTCCAGTGAAGAGAATTCCCATGTGTGGAGTGCCTTTCAGATAACGGAAAATATTCTTCACTGGACACTCACTTGTGAAACTGCATAAGTGATATCTGGACGTGAAACACATGATGCAAACATAAGGGATCCAACAGCTTCTCGAAAATGGAATTTAGGCATCTTTTCCTTTTGTTCTGGAGTAGGACAGTCCTGTTTTGTTAAGATGACAGAAGGATCCATAGGCACCGAAGCAGGAATACAGTCAGCCATATTAAATTTACTCAAAATTTTGTCAATATATGATGACTGGTGAATGAAAATACTTGCCCTATCTTCTGACTGCTCTATTTGTAGCCCAACAAAAAAGTTAACACTTCCAGATGTAATTTCAAATGCGTGTTCTAACTCATCCATTATAATAGCTATTGCCTCTTTATCTTTAGATAGAATAATTCCATCATCAACATAGAGAGCTAAGATAACATTTGAATCATTGTGTGTTCCAATGAAAATGCACGGGTCGGCGTCTGATGTTTTGAAATTATGGCTATTTAAAAAATTGGTAAATTTCTTATTCCAATTTCTAGAAGATTGTTTAAGACCATACAGACTTTTATGTAATCTATAGCAGCTATTATCATCTCTCTTGTAGCCTTCTGGTTGTTCAAGATAAACAAGTTCCCCTAATTCGCCATTGAGAAAAGCTGTCTTTACATCGAATTGCTTAAGAAACATCCTTTCAGAAGCAGCGTGTGATAAAAGAATGCGTAACGAATCATACCT
Source organism: Cordylochernes scorpioides (assembly GCA_030710605.1). Classification (NCBI taxonomy): domain Eukaryota; kingdom Metazoa; phylum Arthropoda; class Arachnida; order Pseudoscorpiones; family Chernetidae; genus Cordylochernes; species Cordylochernes scorpioides. The sequence goes on from CP092867.1 coordinate 31,226,524, forward strand.
GACTACTGGGCTAAACGTATCGAAATAGTCAACATTTTTTATTTGAGAATAGCCTTTTGCAACTAATCTGGCTTTGAACCGTTGAATTGTACCATCGGACTCCGTTTTAATTTTATAAACCCATTTACAACCGATAGGTTTATGACCATCTGCCAAACGTTCTAAAGTCCATGTTTTATTTTTATTTAATGCATCAATCTCTTCATCCATGGCTAATTTCCATCTTTCTGAATCTGAACTCGTTATTGCATCTATATAGTTACTGGGTTCATCAGCGAGCGCAAAGTTACATTGGCTATTCGAAACTTTAGAGCGTGTTATCATTGGATGCGAACTGATATCGGATACTGGCGGCATTTCCTGCACTGGAATGTTTGCTGTCGCAACTGGTGATTCATCCGGAGCGCTGTTAATCTGAAATATTATTTCTTTGGGTTTGGTAGATTCTCTATCTGAATGTGTAGTAGCTTTCTCATCGAATGTGACATCTTTAGAAATTCTTATTTTTCTAGTTTTCCAATCCCATAATCTAAAATTTTTGCTTGTATTCTCATAACCTAAAAACATAAGTTTTATCGATTTATTTTCCCACTTTTTACGGTTTTCTTTGGGAATATGCATATAAGCATTACAGCCAAATATTTTATAGTTAGCTACATTAGGCTTTGTGCCAAAGAAAAGTTCATAAGGTGTCGTTCCAGGGGTTTGCTTAGTCGCACTTCTATTTAGAATAAAAGTTGCTGTGTTACATGCCTCAGCCCAAAAAAATCCTGGAAGATTTCGTGAATTTAGCATGGACCTGGCTGCTTCCACAATCGTACGATTGTCTCTTTCTATACGTCCTATCTGTTCGTGCACATAAGGTGCAGTGAACTCGTGAATTATCCCAAATCTTTTACATAAATCTGCAAAATTATCGCTTTTGAATTCTAGCGCATTATCAGTCCTAAGAACTTTTATCTTATTTCCAGTGTGAGTATAGATTAGAGTAGCATATTCTTTGAATATATCTAGCACATCTGATTTGTTTTTAATAAAATAAATATGGCGATAACCACTAAAGTAATCTTTAAATAAGCAGAAATACAGATATTTACTTAATGATTGAGTCTGCATTGGGCCACAAATATCAGCATAAATAAACTCACCTAGCTGGTAGTTTTTGCCATCTGAGGGATAGCACGACTTTCTATGGGCTTTTCCAAGTTGGAATCCTTCACAGAAGAAAAATTCTCCCTCTAAATCTTGAGGCTGCAGACCATCCACCAATCCTTTGGTCGCCATCTCTCGAAGTGTAGCAACTGGAAGATGCGCAAGTCTCTCGTGCCACAACTGAAGCTTGTTCTCGCTGGTGATGTATCCTTGTGATGATGACGTAACCTTGAAGAGCATCCTGTAGAGGTCGTCATGACGCACTCCTACGGCTTTTAGGTCATTATCCATGAAGATCTGTAGCTTGTCATGTTTGATAATGACGTTGAATCCTCTTCTTGTGGACGTAGAAAGGCTATACAAATTTTTCTTTAGTTGCGGCGAGTAGAGCACATTTCTTATGTACGTATTGTACCATCCACCGTCGACGTAGGCTTGAATCTCGATGTCTCCCATGCCTTCTGCAAGTAGTGTCGAGTTGTCTCCCAAGTAGATTGGATGATCACTGGTGAACGGCGTGTAGGTCTTGAATCACTCTCGTCGAAATGTCATGCTGCAGCTTGCACCGCTGTCAGCATACCAAATATCATTGGGCTCTACTTGATTATCGCACAAAATAAGTCCATAATCACTTGAACTTCCTTTTGAATCATGAAGATTTTTGGATTTATTTTTCTCATTAGCTAATCTTTTTCTACATTCGCGGCTCCAATGTCCAATTTTGTGACAATAGTGGCATTTAGTGTTCTTCTTGGCATCTTGAAAAGAACGTTGTGTATCTTTAGGCTTCGTTCGTGCTTGCCTGTGTAATAAGGCCTCATCTTGTTTAGAAGAACCGCTTTGTTGATTCCTTGTTTCTTCAATCAAAAGTCTTGCAGTTAAATTGTTAAGAGTTTGAGCTTTCGGATCTAACGATTCCCACGCTGCAACAAAGTAGCGCATACTCGAAGGCAAAGTATTTAAAATTTTTGCTACCTTTTGATCTTCCGTTATGGTTCCGCCCATTTGTGAAATTTGTGCAGAAATATTTTCAATTTTTGCTATGTAATCACTTATTGTTTCCGATGTCAATCGTGCATCGAAGAATTGTTGCCAAAGTAGGCCAATAGTAAATTCGGATTTTTGTTCATGAATAGCAAGTAATTTCTGCCACATTTGTGAAGCGGAAGTACAGTTCATCAGGGGCTGAAGAAACTTTAATTCGATTGCCTGTGATAATAACATCCTTGCCTTAACGTCCTTTGATTTCCAATTCTGTAGTGAACTTTCAGAGTTACTGTCGGAGGAAACAACATTCGGCTTTATTTCTAAGCCTTCCAATAATTCTAGTAATTTTTGTTGTTCCATAAGAAGCCTGAATTGGAATTTCCATAGTGAAAAGTTTTCACCATTAAAAACTTTAATCCTTGAAAGACAATCTTCGCTCATCTTCTTTGTCTTGGAATCGGCCAACGACAAAAAGAAACTAGGGTTATGGTTGGCGGTTGACGCCTAAACTTCGAGCAAAACAAAGGCTTACTCACTGCTGGCAGTTAATCCTTTTAGGCGCAGTGGAAGCGTGCTGGGCCCATAACCTGTTGAAGTTTGAGATTGAATCAAGGAATAAAAAGATTATTTATTAAACAAAGTAACTTAAAACAAGATGTTAAAGTAGCAACATTTTAAAGGCAAGTATATATAGGAAGGCGACAGACAAAGACTAAATATCTTGACGTCGACCGCAGCGCCGCCGCGGCCGTTGATTGGTCGATCCCTCAATGCTCCCCGCAGATCTTTGGATCGCTATTCCAACATATATAAATAAAAATATATAATTATATATTATTATTAATAAAGGCATATTCTGACCAAAAGTGCTCTTGGTCAGAATATGCCTTATTATTTTTAATATCAACACCTGACCTTTTTATTTTTTATTTTTTCTATTGTTTTCTCAGGTGTTAATCGTATTTACCCAAGTTTGGCCTTAAATACCCATTTCTTGGTTTTTCAAGAAGCCTCTGGGACCAAAAATATGTTTGGTCTTAGTGGCACAGCCTGCTCCACACTGATGAGCACCAACAGCGCAAAACACGTTCGTGGGTGGCATTTCTTGATTTATCGAGAAATTGGGTCACAGAGCAAGTTAAATAAACACTTATTTTATTTTTGCTCCACTTGATGGCGCTCTGCCATCTAAAAGGTACATGTGCTTTTGATCAGAATATGCCATTATATTTTTAATATCAACACCTGACCTTTTTATTTTTATTTTTTTCTATTTTTTCTCATAATTATATATCTATAAAGATAAAGGTCGCCTTTCTCCCGTAAAAACAGACGTCAAAACTAGACGCCATCTATTGGTTAGTATAGAGAGTATTGAAGAACGCTATTCCCTGTCAAATAAAGGTTGTGTGGTTCAAGATGTTCTTGAAAGCGCTATTCCCAGTTAAATAAGTTGTGTGGTTCTAGAATATCTATAGAGCACTGTTTCCAGTCAAATTGGGAGTTGTGTGGTTTTAGAAGATCTATAGAACACTGTTCCCAGTCAAATAAGGAATTGTGTGGTTTTAGAAGATCTATAGAGCACTGTTCCCAGTCAAATAAGGAGTTGTGTGGTTTTAGAAGATCTATAAAGCACTGTTCCCAGTCAAATTAGGAGTTGTGTGGTTTTAGAAGATCTATAGAGCACTGTTCCCAGTCAAATTAGAAGTTGTGTGGTTTTAGAAGATCTATAGAGCCCTGTTCCCCGTCAAATAAGGAATTGTGTGGTTTTAGAAGATCTATAGAGCACTGTTCCCAGTCAAATAAGGAGTTGTGTGGTTTTAGAATATCTATAGAGCACTGTTCCCAGTCAAATTAGGAGTTGTGTGGTTTTAGAAGATCTATAGAGCACTGTTCCCAGTCAAATAGGAATTGTGTGGTTTTAGAAGATCTATAGAGCACTGTTCCCAGTCAAATAAGGAATTGTGTGGTTTTAGATCTATAGAGCACTGTTCCCAGTCAAATAAGGAATTGTGTGGTTTTAGAAGATCTATAGAGCACTGTTCCCAGTCAAATAAGGAGTTGTGTGGTTTTAGAAGATCTATAGAGCACTGTTCCCAGTCAAATTAGGAGTTGTGTGGTTTTATAAGATCTATAGAGCACTGTTCCCAGTCAAATAAGGAATTGTGTGGTTTTAGAAAATCTATAGAGCTCTGTTCCCAGTCAAATTAGGAGTTGTGTGGTTTTAGAAGATCTATAGAGCACTGTTCCCAGTCAAATTAGGAGTTGTGTGGTTTTAGAAGATCTATAGAGCACTGTTCCCAGTCAAATTAGGAGTTGTGTGGTTTTAGAAGATTTATAGAGCACTGTTCCCAGTCAAATAGGAATTGTGTGGTTTTAGAAGATCTATAGAGCACTGTTCCCAGTCAAATAAGGAATTGTGTGGTTTTAGAAGATCTATAGAGCACTGTTCCCAGTCAAATTAGGAGTTGTGTGGTTTTAGAAGATCTATAGGGCACTGTTCCCAGTCAAATAAGGAATTGTGTGGTTTTAGAAGATCTATAGAGCACTGTTCCCAGTCAAATTAGGAGCTGTGTGGTTTTAGAAGATCTATAGAGCACTGTTCCCAGTCAAATTAGGAGTTGTGTGGTTTTAGAGGATCTTTAGAGCACTGTTCCCAGTCAAATAAGGAATTGTGTGGTTCTAGATTTCCTTGAGGACTATTCCCAGGTAAAAGAGATCTTCTGCCTTGCTACCTTTTGCAATGCAGGATTTGCACCAGGGAAGCTTGGAATATTACCTGAGTAATAATGTAAGTAATCATTACATTGTTTTTACAAACAAATGAAAAAAGTGTCAATTCCGGATTTGATCCCTGGTCCCGCCTATTTAAACTCAACAGTTTATTCCACTCATCTACCGGCACACTAAGTGTTACTATATACTTTAACATACGAGGGCCATCCAATAAATCAGTTTCCCTATTTTTTTTCTGCGAACGAAACGTTGTAAAAATTAGTTAGTAGTAGTGTAATAAATGGTCACTAGGATGCGTTGGAAGCGCGTGACCTTCAAAATCACGCACTCGTACGCGCAAGTCTATAGCGCTTCAGTTTCCATGGAGCTACCACTGGTGAACGTGTCCACTTGCGAACTCCATTCTGTAATTCGTTTTTTTCATGGCGAAAAATTAAACTGTGGTCAATATTCATCGCAATTTAGTGTCAGTGTATGGTGAAGGATGTATGAGCATCCAAATGGTTCGCCGATGGCGTTAATGGTTCTTGGAAGGACGGCAAAACGTGCATGATGACGAGCAAAGCGGCAGGCCCGTTACTGCTACGGACAATGTAGCCGTTGCTGCTGTTCGGAATGTGGTGGAAGCAGATCGCCGGTCACCATTGACGAAATAATTATTCGACTGCCTCCTGGAATCGAAATTGGATGCTCTACGATTGGAACAATCATGTCAGATGTTTTGAATTTTCGCAAAGTCTGCACAAGATGGGTCCCGCGTTTGCTCTCGGAAAATCACAAGCAACAATGGATGGAGGCAGCCCGAGCTTTCCTAGAAATGCATCGAAGAGTTGGAGATCAACTGTTTTCCCGTATTGTCACTGGAGATGAAAGTTGGGTGCATCATTCAACTCCAGAAACAAAACGATACAGCATGGGTTGGAGAAGCCTGAGGAAAGTGCACCAAAAAAGGCGAAGGTCACAAATTTTGCAGGCAAAGTTATGACTATCGTCTTTTGGGACTGTAAGGGTGTTTTATTTGTTGACTACCTGCCCCCAAACATTACGGTTAACGCTGAGAGGTACTGCCAAGACCTCACTAAACTCAGAGCTGCAATAAAACGGAAACGTCCTGGACTTTTGTCTCGGAAATTGTTACTCGTCCATGACAATGCTTGCTCTCACGCAGCTCGAACGACCCAAACGTTGCTGGAAAACTTCAAATGGGAAATTTTCACACATCCACCTTATTCTCCGAATCTTGCCCCCAAGCGATTTTCATCTTTTTCCAGCACTCAAGTTGCACCTTAGAGGCAAGCACTTTGCGAATGATTACAAAGTGCAGGCGGAGGAGAACCACTGGCTACGGAGACAGGGCACGACTTGGTACAACAGTGGTATCAAAAAATTGCTACAACGGTACCAAAAATGTTCGGACAGAAATGGTGATTATGTAGAGAAGTAGTCTATGAGTTGTATTATGAAAATAAAATAACTGCATAATTGTAAATAATGTTGTTTATTTGTTAAAAATAGGTAAACTTATTTATTGTATGGCCCTCGTAAATACAGTGGAATCTCTCAAAAACAACACCACTTCAAACCAAGATTCTAAGTGGATATTATAACTATGATTGAAACTATCAGAGCTTTTTAGAATTATGTGATAGCCAATACTGTTATGAAAAGCTTTTAAAATGCTGTTACCACTGTGATATATAAAAATGTATTAATATAACATATACTTTTCAATATTTCAAAAGTTTTAGGTTTTTTTAGATTAAAAAATGAAATGAATTATAATAAAAATGGAAGAAAATATCTACTATCATATTTAAACTTCAATTGTTTATATATTTACACTTATGGACAAAATATAAAGAAGTGGAAATTCTTTGATGTCGGCTGTAACCTGTTGCCTTTTTTGGAGGTGACAGAGGCAGTTTAATTCACATTTATTTATCTCATTTTTCATCAATAAAGGTCACTGCGTATAAAATATCTTATTGAGTTATTGTCTGAATACTGATATACATTTGAAAGGGAAAAACTTCCTCAAGTTTTGTCCATGAATATATATATGTGTCAAAAGAGGCACCTTTCCCCCTAATTATTCATTAAAATAATTAACTATATTTATCACACTCTGAAGGCCAAGGCCCAAAACCATGGTATACAGATTGGTCTTCTGTCTGAATTGGCCAAAACTGTTGCTAAGAGGCTCATTGCTTTCCACAACTAGTAAAGCTTTTTAACTAGGGTGTTAAATATAATCAATTGTTAAATGCATATTTAAAGGGAGATGTGCCATTTTTAGAGCATGAATATTTTCTTCCTGCAATTTTATTTTACATATATGTCGCCTCTCCCATCAAAAAAGATTTTAAGACAAAGGATTATCTATTGACCTTCCCAGCAAACTAGTGAATTCAACAACATTAATAAACAAAAACATTAATACACACGTTTTTTTCCATTTCCAATACCATTTCTAAGATTCCACCCTTTTCAGTGTAGCATATTCTATATACAGTTACGAGCGTCATTCTTCGTCGCCTCTGTCACGGTTTGCTTTTTTTTTTTTTGGAATGGCGCCCTCCTATTGGTCGGCTACGATCACGCCACCTTTGCCCCCCCCCACTCGCATTTTCGTTTTTGTAACTATTGTGTTGGAGCGGGTCGCTCCTTAAAAAATGCATATATTAGTTAATAACCAAATGGAATCCTCTCTTTCTTTTTCCCAGTAAGAGACGCCTACGGAAGCCAACAGTACATAGACAGATAAAGCACATAGGCTATAGTTATTAACTAACATATGCATTTATTTAAGGCGCCAAATTATAATTGTAACAAATAGTATTTGAATCAAAACATTCAATCGGGTAAAACACGGGCGTTGCCCGGGTCATTCGGCTAGTACTCGTATAAGCAGAATGATCCAATGAATGATTACAAAGAAGCGGTCTGGTGGATTAAATTGGCCAAACCGCTAGGAGGATTCACCCCTGATGAGCCAAGCCCTCCAAATATTTTTTTATCACAGTAAAGACAGTAGAAGTTCGAATTATTTGTGAAAGAAACATTCGTGTCTTAATGTTTTCACTTTGTTATTTACCTGAATCTGCTAGTTTCCGAAGGTGGCCACTAGATTGCGCTTTGTTTTAGCATCTATTTTAACTCTAAAGGTGACCTTTATTTTTTATTTATAAATGTGCTCTTGGCAAAATTTCCATATCTCTACCTCCTAGAAATGTGAGGTATTCTTTGGGAAATTACTACACAGATGCAGGTGAAATTAGTATGGAAAATATTCCTCACCCTCAGATCCAGATGGAAAGCCAAGAATGCTACATCAATGCCATGGGGACACAACAGTGGTGCTGAATATGGGTATGAGATGTCCCTAATGTCACAGTCTGTAAGCTAAGAAAAACCTTCTAACTGGGACATGGATTATGGCTTCCTATATATAGCTGAGGTCTTCTAGAGTGATGAACTAGATGGATGGAGCTGAGATCCAAGTAGTTCTGCAATTTCCACCAAATTCTGTGAAAATTATTTTTTTAGAGATTAGCTTGCTAATTTAAAAAGCTAACTCAGGTCAATGCCAATTTCTCCTTTTAGCATATTTTTTCTATTAAATTCTAAGTTTATATCTTTTTATAAGTGGTAAAGATTTTGTAACTCTATTTATAGGCATTTCATCAGTTTTATTCCAGAATAATTGTAATGCTACATCCATGGTACAGAGTGTGAATAGTATGATATAGGAAACATCCTAAAATACAATTAACTTATCTTTAACAAATCTGTTGTTTAAAACTATTGCCTACCCACCAAAGGTTTCATAGAATTATTTAAATTTTCAAAAGTTAAACTAAAATGATGAATTGTGCAGGTGCTAGATTGGAATGGTAGAATGTCTGATCTGAACATTGTTGGGTTTCTAATTGACCAAGACTTGCTTCTTGCCATTGTGAGTCTCACTCAAGAGCAGCAGAAATTGGCGAAGAATCTCTCTGAGGAAGACGAAGAAGAAAGTACCAGCAAGCCAAGTACCTCATCCCCAAAGAGGAATGTTGATTATAACCCTGACAGCCCCCCCTGTTACTCGAGAACCACTCTAACAGAATCTATGGAGACCAACCACCTCCCAGATCATGACAGACTGGAGGAGTTGTCTGTCATAGTCTTAGGAGTCACCAAGGATGCCACTTTCCCCTATGTTCAGAGTCCACAAGAATACCTTGGCCAAATCCTTGGAAGCAACACAAATCTTCAGGATTACCTTTTGGAAAATAAGAAAAATGGTAGTTTTTATAATGTCAACTTCAAGTATATCTTCGTACCATTCAACAAACTTCAAGTCAAAAGTATCTTCACTGGATTGTTTTGAGATTCTAAGCTATAAATATATATTACAAAACTATTTTAGAGGCGTAATATTCTTTTTAAAATAAAACAAAACAATTTCTACTGTTATATAATAATAGTGTTATATTTATAATATTTTAAATAAAATTTGTATAAGAGAAGGAGTAAAGAGAGTTAAAAAGAAAGTAGATAAATATTATATTTTAAGGTATCAAATTGGTTATATATTTTTTATGACAAATTAGGGCTATAAACAAGTCATGCTGTAGCTTAGGCAGTTAAGCGTCACGAGAGGAACATAGGGGAAAAAAAGGAAGAATTGAAGGTATTAAGATAAGAAGAAAGACAGAAATATGTTAACCTTTTATCAAACTTTTCAAATTAAAAAGAAAGAAAATTAACTTTTTTATCGTATTTTTAAAAAAATATTTTGATTTTCTTTGTTAATATAACTTTTATGTTAAAAATGCTAGTGCAAATTGTAGTCAAATTTGTTTTTGTTTGGTGTTAATGGACACCATAATGGTTCAACCGAAATGGAACGAAATTGGTACCAGGCCAGGTCTTTTCAAAAGTAAGCCTAGCGACAGCTTCAACCTTGCTGCATGACTGCCATACCAATCTTTTCGAGCATGGATTAAATGAATTGAAAAATTAAAAAGAGAGAGAAGGGAAATGAGAAAAAAAAATTGTTTTAGGTGGGAGGATGTAATGACTCAGTTTGTGTGTATCCCTGTATGTGTGTATGTGTATTTGCTTATGTGTGTGTGTGTTTCTATGTGTATGTGTGTGTACGTGACAGTGTGCATTTGTGTATGCGTGCGTGTTTGTGTGTGCTTATACTCGTGTGTTATTTTGTTTGCATGCATTATACTTTGCTACAAAAACAAATTTAACTCCAATTTACAATAGCAATTTTAACACAAAAGTTATATTAACAAAAAATCAATAAACATCTTTAAAAAATTCATTAAAAAAATAATTTTCATTCTTTTTACTTTTAAAAGTTTGATAAAAGGTTAATATGGTTCTGTCTTTTCACTTTTTCTTATCTTAATACCTTCAATTCTTCCTTTTTCCCCTATGTTCCTCTCATGACGCACAACTGCCGAAGCTACAGCATGATCTTGTTATAGCCCTAATTTGTCACAAAAAATACTAAACCTCTTTGATACCTTAAAATATAATATTTATCTACTTTCTTTTTAACTATCTATACTTTTCTCTTATACGATTTTAATTTCATTTATTATAAATATAACACTATTATTATTATTCAGTTTTTCAGTAATTATTCAGTATTTAAAATTTGCAAATTTTAAAACAATAATTTACTCTCTAGTATAATTTGATTATATTATTTGTGTGTTGTTTGTTTTTCTAGCACATATTTTCTAGAATGGCAATATTTGTGCATATACTTGGATAATATAAACCATATTTTGTTTTATCTCACCCACATTTCAAAGAAGATTTTAAATTTGACTTCAATTTTATAAAGTAGAATCTCATAATATAAATGCCTCATTTGTAACAATCAGACATTGTTATAACAACAGAAAAGGCTTGATCCCAAATTTTATTTTTATAACGGAAATATTGGAATATACAATTATATAACCAAGTTTTTTTAACTTTATAAAAATATGTTTATTATATATGGATAAAATAAACTTATAGTGTGTTGAATGATTGCCTTAAAAAAATAAAACGCATATGGAAGATATACAAGACACAATGGTTTCCAAATTTAAGTTAGGAGATTTACTTTTTGTGCTGCACCTTGTATGGTTCAGTGATCTGAACTAAAGGGAGCTATATATAAGTGACACCTCGACATTTAAAAATGGTATTGTGTTACCATATTTTTAAAGGAAGGTGTCACTTTTGGTATATGAATACCATCCTTGAGTTATAATTCACCATCCACAACTTGAGTTATAATTTACCATCCACAACTTGAGTTATAATTTACCATCCACAACTTGAGTTATAATTTAGCCTGAAAATCTGCCCTGCCTTTCCATCAGCTTGAACACCTTTTTGACAAATTCGACCGATTTTATAAAACCTCTCATTAAACGTTATGAAATCGAAGCTGCACCTGTACTGAAGTGGGCCAAATTCCGAAACTATTTTTATACAGGTTGGCTTTTTTCAGGAATTTACTAAAACTTCATCACCACCATAACGTTTTGTACTGTGGTGAAAAACAAATACATTGTTTCAATGCATTTCAAAACTAATTGAGATCAATAAAAAAGATGTTTTAGTTAAATAAGAAACGAATAAAAATAGTGATATTCCCATATTCTCTAGTACTTCTGATGAAGCATTTACACTTGGCTTTTAAATAGTGTTGCACCAGGTTGCGGCTTGGCGGGCTCTTCAGCCTTGATTCTCTCCTGTGCTGGGTCTTGGATCTTACCAGAGCGTGTTTCAACCATCCTACAAATTTATAAAAGGGAATAATGAGATAAGTCTACTTATGTAGCCACCAGAATCCTTTATTTATTTTCTCACATCAAAGAGAGCAGTGAAGTCACACGTGTACCTAAATACAAATGATGATAATCTAAAAATAATCTGTTTTAAATAAATATCATAGAATATAAAAATAAATAAATATATAATTTAAATTTCAAATATATTAAAAATAATACAATAAATACGCCATTAATCATGATGTAACACTTCCCCCTCTCCAGAGGTCGTCACGTCCTCGTTAGTTACCTCATCAATTCTCTCAAAATAGGGTTTGAGTCTTGAGACATGGACAATCAATGGGTCTTGGCCAGGATTATCTTTCGGCTCAATTAAGTAATTTACGTTAGACAGCTTCTTTAATATTCGATATGGGCCAAAATATTTTCTCAATAGTTTTTCACATTTTCCGATTTTCCTGACTGGTGTCCAAACTGCCACTAAATGTCCTGGTTCATAGATTTTCTCATTGTGTTTTTTGTCATAGTTTCTTTTCATTCTTTCCTGAGTCTTCTCTGTGTTGTTAATGACTACCTGTCTCGTCCTTGCTATTTTATCTAAGTAGTTTTCTATATATTCGTCGTAATCGTCCATGTTACTGTCCGTTGGGATATTCTCGTCGTCTAAGAGGGACATGGGTTCCCTTCCAAACAACAGGAAAAATGGAGAATAGCCTGTGGTTTCTTGAATCGTGGTATTATACGCGTGGGTGATAAAAGGGAGGATTTCATCCCAGTTCTTTTGGTCTGTGTTCACATACATGCTGATCATATTGATTAAAGTTCTATTTAGCCGTTCCGTTAGTCCGTTAGTCTGGGGGTGGTAGCTCGTTGTGAAGCAGTGTTTCACTATGCACATTTTCATTACCTCCTTCATCAAATTGCTAGTGAATTGTGAACCTCTATCGCTAATAAGAAATCTTGGGGCCCCGTGACGTAAAATAATATGTTCGATTAAAAATGTAGAGACTTCTTTCACGGTTGCTTCTGATACTGCCTTTGTTTCAGCATACTTGGTATAATAATCAGTCAACACAATTATCCACTTCCTTCTTCTTTTCGTTGATGGCAAGGGGCCAACAAAGTCAATTCCGATTCTTTCAAAAGGGTAGTTAGCTGGGGGAATAGGTTGTAGAAGTCCAGAAGGCAAGTGATTTGAACCTTTCCGACTTTGGCAAAGATGGCACGTCTTTACAAATTCTGAAACATCTTTCAACATGGAAGGCCAATAGTATTTATTCTTCAATCGGTAAGTGGTTCTGGCGACGCCCAGATGGCCATTCAGCATATGGTTGTGGTATTCACTCATGACTTCCTTCCTTCTCTTCTTTGGCACTACCAGCAACCATGCCCTACCTTCAGGATTTGGATTTTTCTTGTAGAGACACCCATTTTCTTCTTTGAAGTTCTGTGTAATTGAACGCTTGTTTCCACTAAGGTTCTCCTTAATATTCTCAATAAAATCATCCTTTTCGTCTATTATTTGATTCAGAAATAGTCTTTCATAATCTTCGTCCCATTCGTTTTCAGGTAAGGGTCCTCTAGATAGACCATCAGCGTCCAGATGTTTTTTACCCGATTTATGTATGATTTCGAAATTATATTCCTGAATCTTCAGTGCCCATCGTGCTAATCGGCCGGTCGGATCTTTCAGATTCTTAAGCCAGCATAGTGCGTGATGATCAGTTACGATTTTGAAGTGCCTTCCATATAGGTAGGGTCGTAACTTGGACATTGACCACACAACAGCTAGACATTCTTTTTCGGTAGTCGAATAATTTTGCTCAGGTTTGCTCAGTGTTCGACTTAAATATGAGATAACTTTTTCTTTATCGCCGAACTTTTGGACTAATGTTGCACCCAGGCCGATGTTAGATGCGTCAGTATGAATGTAAGTAATTGCATTCGGATCAAAGTGCCCTAAGATTGGAGGATTTATCAATGCTACTTTAAGGGTTTGAAATGCTTTTTCTTGATTTTCTGTCCAGGTAAAAGGTACATTCTTTTTTATAAGACTGGTTAATGGATCGGCAATTTTTGAAAAACCTTTGATAAATTTTCTATAATATGAGCACATTCCTAAAAATGATTGAACTTCTTTTATCTTTTTGGGCCGAGGAAAATCTTTAATAGCCTTGATATTATGCTCCGCTGGTTTTATACCATGTTGATTAGTTATATGGCCAAGAATCTCCAGTTCTTCGAAAGCAAATTGGCATTTTTTGTTGTTCAATTTTAAATTAGCCTCGCGAAAACATTTTAAAACAGCTTCTATTCTTTTGAGATGTGTTGAAAAATCCGAGCTATAAATGATTACGTCATCTAGATAACATAAGCAAATTTGCCATCTAAGATTACCAAGCATATTTTCCATGTTCCTCTCAAATGTAGCAGGGGCATTGCATAGACCAAAGGGCATTACGTTGAACTCATATAGGCCATGTGCTGTAGTGAAGGCTGTCTTTTCTTTATCTTTCTCCTCAACCTCTACTTGCCAATATCCTGATTTAAGGTCAATTGCTGAAAAGTATTTGGATCCTTGAAGTGTATCCAATACTTCATCAATTCTGGGAATTGGGTAAACATCCTTCACTGTTACATCATTCAATTTTCTGTAGTCAACGCAAAATCTGTACTTACCATCTCGCTTCTTGACCAAGATTACAGGGAAGGACCATGGACTCGAGGATGGTCTAATTATGCCGTCTCTGAGCATTTCATCAATTTGTTCTTTTATGATTTCTCGCTCTTTCGCGCTCACCCTATACGGCTTGTGTTTGATCGGTTTCGCGCCTTCTGTATCGATCCGATGTTTCGCTAAGTTGGATCTTCCTAATCCCGACGAAAACAAATCCTCGTACCTTTCCAAAACTTGTTTCAATTGCTCCTTTTCCTTATATGCTAAATTTTCGTTTATCTGAAATTGGGGTTCTTCATGCTCTTTTTGTTCACTTTCTTCCATAAGATTCACTTCGGCTGGCTGGCTTCCAAAGCACAATGTTTGGTTTTTTAATATTTTTAATGGTCGAGGGTAAGGGTTTGTTATCCAGATATATGTTTCCTTATTCACAACATTTATTAAGCTTCTCGCCAGTCGAAGTCCATTTGTTTGAAACATTTTATGGTTCTCCTCGATGATGTATTCGCCATCCTCTGCTTCTACAAATGCATTAATCAATTTAATAGAAAGTTCTGGTATAATGGCATCCTTTGCACTTTTTATTTTCTTCTGTTGATATTTGATTACGTCACGATTTTCTGTCAAGTCATATTTGATTATTTCACGCTGACAATCAATTTTTGCGTTCATTTTCTTAAGAAAATCACGTCCAAGTATAAATATTCGCAAATGTGTTCTCATTATCACAAATTGATGTGTAATTGTTTTGTCATCAAATTTTATATTTAAAATAATATTTCCTACGATATCTAATTCTTTGCCATCGGGCCGGAGCACATTTTATCAGGATTTATTATTTCAAGACCTGTGTTAAGAGCTGTACTAAGGTCGACCACTGAAAGATCGGCGCCTGTATCAATCAAAGCTTCGCAGATACCGATTCTATCCACGTTAATGTTCATTTTATATTTGGGGTCTAACTTTTTAATTCCATTTATGGTCGACTTGCTTTGATTGACGGACTCAGGCGCGATGTTTAGTTTAAATCTTCTAATGCGGCATATCTATTCCTTGTAGGGATACTCGAGTACGGGCTATTACTTACGTCAGAGTAGAGCAGAGGTCTCGACTTCTGAGTTCCATTATCCATTCGGATTTCTTCTTCGACCTTGTCTTGTGTAACTATGGGGTCCTCTTCCACAATTCTTACAAACCTGACTCTGCAATACCGCGCTACGTGTCCTGGCTTGTTACACTTGAAACATATTGGTCTCCCGTCTTCTGTCCTATTCCTATTTGAATTTGGATTCTTATTGTATGTTTTACTTGGGTAGACCGGTTTTGGCTCAGGATTGGGAGTGTAAGATCGTCTAGGGGCAGATACCTGGGGCAGAGGCTTGTTCTGGTAATACCTCGGAGTGGGGGCCTGGGGCTTGGAGGTGTTCTGGTAGTACCTCGGAGCGGGGGCCTGGGGCTTGGAGGTGTTCTGATATGGTCTTCTGAACGACGTAGCATTCTTCCATTGCTCTTGATGATGGGGACGAGGAGAGCGTGGTCCATTATAAAGAGCTTTTGATTTTTCTGCACGTTCTTGGTAATTCTTTTCGAACAAATCCAGCTTTTTACAAATTTCTAGAAGTTCATTGGTATTTTTAGGAGGGTTTAGGTGAAGGGCAAAAGAGTATTCTTTCTTTAACCCTCCAATAACCCAGTTTATTTTAGTCTCTTCTTCCATTTGGGGGTCGACCTTGTTGCACAGTACAAGGATATCCTCTGCGAACCTGATTGCAGGTTCATTCCACTGTTGTATCCTGTTTAATCTCATCCTCATTTCTTCTTTGTTGGCGTCTGAGGCAAAATCCTCAATTAGGCGGCTCTTGAAATTTTCCCAGCTGGTGAAACTTAATTTGTGTAGGTTCAGCCAGGTTTTGGCGCTACCAATCATATTCATGGCAGCATAACGGGAGATAATGTAGTCTGCCCAATGGTACAGGAAGCCAATTTCTTCAAGAGATTCAATCCATGGGCGAGGGTCTTCTGTTCCATCATACTTGGGGATGTCGATGTTGGGATTCAGGACAACTGGGTCGGAACTAGCATCTCTACCAATTGTTGCACCAGGTTGCGGCTTGGCGGGCTCTTCAGCCTTGATTCTCTCCTGTGCTGGGTCTTGCATCTTACCAGAGCGTGTTTCAACCATCCTACAAATTTATAAAAGGGAATAATGAGATAAGTCTACTTTATGTAGCCACCAGAATCCTTTATTTATTTTCTCACATCAAAGAGAGCAGTGAAGTCACACGTGTACCTAAATACAAATGATAATAATCTAAAAATAATCTGTTTTAAATAAATATCATAGAATATAAAAATAAATAAATATATAATTTAAATTTCAAATATATTAAAAATAATACAATAAATACGCCATTAATCATGATGTAACAATAGACAACAGATAATATTTTAAACATTGAACAAGTATGTGTGTCTACCAAAGATAACATTAACATCCACAACAAGCTAAAAACAGTTAACTCATTTTTGCTCTTGCAATTTCCAGTTAAACAAAACATCCATATTTTAACCATGTCAAAACAAGAATCCATAAAGGATAAAAAATCTGTTAGGGCTAATTCCTATATTATAAAAGGACACAAAACAAGCTGACCTTTTGGAGGAGTTTCCTCAATCTGAAGATAAGAAAAATAGCATGACACCTTTCTTAGCTTTAGATTAGGGAGATTCATCTAAAAGCTCTCAGCCTGTTTTGTGTTCATTTGTAATAAAATAATTGGCGCTCTCACAAAAATTTTATATAATCTATTCTATAAAAAACAATAATAAACGTTAAGAGGAGCCTCTTGTGTGAAAATTCTTTACACAAGAATTTTAAAGAATTTTTACACAAGAGGCTCCTCTTAACGTTTATTATTGTTTTTATGATCGTGATTTTAAGAGTTTTATTCCTACACACACAATCTATTCTATATATATATATATATATATATAAATGAATGTATGTGTGTGTGTGTCTGTCCTTTATGCCTGACCAAACCACTCATTGGAACGCCATGAAACTTTGGGAAGTTATTTAGTCTAGTACTGGGAAGGTTTTTGAAAAATAATTTCTTGAATATCCTTAAAGTTATTTGCAGATTTGTAGATTTAACTCGAAAGCAGCACCCCCCATTGCGACGATGATAACAAGTTTTTTATCTATAAGTTTTATTATCACTAAGTTTATTATCTTAAAGATTATTTATCAAAAGTAAGATTTTCTACCTATTAATTGCGCACAAGTCAAAGTTAGTTTTGTCATTTATCTACAACATATATATTGGGAGAATAGATAAAATGATGATTTTGTAATGTAGAAAATTAGGAAAGACAAAATTCAGGATGACACAGCAATTTATTTGAGACAAGAATAATGATACAATTCCAAGGCAAGATAATATTCCTTTAAATTCCAATTACCGAGGGAACCAATTAATATTGATTTTATTCAACTAATCGAGTATTTTTCAAGGGACCGGGAAAAAATGTTCACTTTATCGAGAGATTCAAATTTACGAGTTTCAAATTATCAAATATATCTTTTTTTTATAAGTTTATATAGAATTGTTTTAACAAATGTTCGTTAGACAAACCTTTACTCTGGTAAAACCCGAGCGAAGCCGGGTACATCCGCTATACATGTATATATATATATATATATGCTGATAATCACAAGGTAATTCTTTACCAAAATAAATCAGCCATATTTAAAGAGAGAGCTATTTATAGCACATATTCCTGGAGTACAGAACACCCAGGCTGTTCAGTTTAGTATGGACTAATGTGCTAAGGGCTTTTAATCAAGTCCTTTGTGGATTGCTAAGCAGAACAAGTTGACCAGGAAGTTCCGAGCTGAGGTTGAGCCTGGAAGGCTGATCAAATTTATAAGATTGAGGTGGGTCAGTCCAAGCAGAAGGCTGTTTGTAATTTTTGTCTAATAATACACTGAATGGCAGGGGATATAAAATTACACAGAAATTTATAAACATGATGATTTGACAGAAGAATATTCAAATAGTTAAATATATAAAAATTTGAGAGTGTGACAAGTGGGAGAATCAGGAACTGTTGGTTTATAAAAAAAGCCATGGCTTCCAAAATCCCAAGCCTAGATGAAAAAGGAGAAGAATAATAAGCTTGGTAAAAAAAAATTAGGTTCAGGTGGCTCAGCGGATAGTTTCCTGTAGATGCATAATCACCAGGGATACTGGATGATCAGCGTGTGTACTCCAAGATAGAAGCACCTACACATTGCACCAGTATCTCATGTAAAAGATTATCATTTAATAATGGAACTGAGTTGGCCTTCTAGAAGGGTGTTCTGTCCTAACGATGAAAGCAGATGCATTTGATTTCCCTCAAACAACAGCTCATGATTCAGGATTGAGAGGTGATAACAAAAAAAACAAGCTGAAGTAATTCTTGGCAAGAGAGTTGAAAGTATAGCTGCTGAAACATCTGGGATAAAATAGCTGATTGATTTTTGCAGCATGGAGCTGAAAACGCATTATCTCTTCAAAAGAAAATATAATAGATTCATGAAAACCTGTAAAAATGTCATCTATTTACAACAACAACAAACTTTATTAAGATGTTTTAGTCTTATACAGATTCTCCGAGTATAAATGTGGGGTACATGCAGGAGAAAAACTGTAATAATACCAGTAATAAGCATTGTTATTATTATGGTTTTTAAAGCTAATCACATTTAATTGTAATGTGAAATTTATATACAGGAAAACACAATTAAAACAATCAAGATAATATATTAATTAGTCTTTGAAAATTGGAGGGAAAGAAATTTCTTATGCATGGATTTACCACGGAGTCTCTGCAGATGATATAAATAAGTAAAGGCTAATTACATTTAATATTAATAGTGAAATTTATATATACATACAAGAAAATCCTAATTAAGACAATTGAACTCATAAACAGATTGGTCTGGGTAAATCTGAGGGGGGGGAAAAAAGATACAGAATAAATAAAAGAATTTTAAAAAAACCACAAATTTTTATATGATACATGCATACATAAGCCTTTACTAAGATTTTTTCATTTTAATAAAAATTCCTCAGATGATGAATGTTATATGAATCTGAAGCATAACTTTTTACAGTATTTTCATTTATAGAAAGTCAAATATAAAAGAAATTAGGGCAAGGAAAGAAGAAATATTTCAATCATTATACGTTATGTCTTGGTAAATTATTTTGGTAAGAGTTCTTAGAAAATCAAACAATCTCTTTTTACCACGATGTTCGCTCTTATCCCACCGAAACCGACAGATGTCAGATAACAGTTGTAGGATTTTCCAAGAGAATTTTCTTTTTCCCTCTTCTGTATGAGATTGACAACCGAGATAGTGATACAATTCTATTAGAGTTTTTTTTTTCTTTATATACAGAAAACATTTCTGACCTTTTCTGAAAAACTTGAAAATTCTGTGAAAATTCATATTTAATCATCTAGCAAGGTGAAATATAATTAAATAAAACACACCAAAGAGATGTAGAAAGTAAGAAAAGTAAAAAGAGAGAAAAAAAGAGAAGGTAAGAAATTGGGAAAATATAAAAATAACACACTGGCCTTATAGAAGGTTCTTCACGGAAATTGCAAGACATGGAAACTGTGGAGAATATATTGTTAGTAGCGCAGATTATACAACAAAAAACTTTGTTGAGACCTTTTGGTCTTATATAAATTCTCCAAGTAAAAGAAGGTATATATAGAGGAATAACAGTAATTTTAATAACGAACCACTTGATGAGGAAAGAGTTTCTTTAATATACAATATCAAATCACAAGCTTTCGGGCATAATCACCCTTCTACTGGTGTAAAAACGAGACAAAACATTAGAGGCAATCAGCTATATATATATATATACAAAAAGTGAGAAAATAAGACAGATATGTAAAATTGTGCCAGAGAAATTAACATAATATTGGAGGATCATTCATAAAAGATTAAGCAAAGCAAGTAAATATACATATAATACATGGCTATTACAGAAACTAAGTATGAACAACGACTATAAAACGAAATAAAATAAAATAGAAATAAAACAAAATAAAAATAATCCAAAACTGCCATTGACGTGTAAAAGTATAAGTAGGTTATGAAAACTAAATATCCTTCAGATATGAGGCTCCAGTACTAAATTATCATATATTTCAGGATGGTCTATTGCTCTATTGATACTTTTAAATTTTTTGGTGAGTATAGCCTCCAGGACCAATCGCTGGTGCTTGTTCTTAATCTCATGATAATGGGCCGAGGGGTTATAGATATTGAATGTGTGGCCTGTGTCCCGTATGTGTTGGTAAACTAGAGAGCGGGGATCTTTCCTTTTTACCGATCTATCATGCTCCACCATTCTGGTCTTCACCATTCTCCCAGTCTCTCCGACATACTTGGCATCACACTGCTCACATGATATGGAGTAAATGGCATTGTGGGTATTAAGGGAATCAATGGTTTCACTACTTTTTGCTATTGTCTGTTTTAGTTTGGTTGCCAGACTGAGTGTGTTGGAGAAATATGATTTTACACCACATCTATTCAGAATTCGTGCTATGGCCGCCGATTTGTAAGAGTATGGAATGAAACAGGTGGACCGGTACTGAGCAGTATTTCTTTTTTTTTTTCTAATGTTTTGTCTCGTTTTTACACCAGTAGAAGGGTGATTATGCCCGAAAGCTTGTGATTTGATATTGTATATTAAAGAAACTCTTTCCTCATCAAGTGGTTCGTTATTAAAATTTAGAGAAGGAATTATTGATTCAAAAATAACAGTAATATTTACAATAATCAGCAATGTCTATTACAATGTATCAAATAAAGGGAAAGAAGCAAGAAAGGGCTTGGCATGAACTTACAAGTAATCGAGCGCAGGCAGTTACTTTTCTTAAATAAATAATTAATAGTATGTTAGATTAGAGTACAAGTGAAAAGGAATATACAACCATGTATTATAAATAATTATAAAAAATCTTTATAGCTTTATTCATGAATGGGTCAAGAGTAGAGGGTTGTCTAAATTCTGAATTATAGTCTTAGGGGTTAATTAATACATGAATGGGTCAAGAGTAGAGGGTTGTCTAAATTCTGAATTTATAGTCTTAGGGGTTGATTAATACATGAATGGGTCAAGAGTAGAGGGTTGTCTAAATTCTGAATTTATAGTCTTAAGGGTTAATTAATACATGAATGGGTCAAGAGTAGAGGGTTGTCTAAATTCTGAATTTATAGTCTTAGGGGTTAATTAATACATGAATGGATCAAGAGTAGAGGGTTGTCTAAATTCTGAATTTATAGTGTTAGGGGTTAATTAATACATGAATGGGTCAAGAGTAGAGGGTTGTCTAAATTCTGAATTTATAGTGTTAGGGGTTAATTAATACATGAATGGGTCAAGAGTAGAGGGTTGTCTAAATTCTGAATTTATAGTCTTAGGGGTTAATTAATGCATGAATGGGTCAAGAGTAGAGGGTTGTCTAAATGCTGAATTTAGACTTAGGAGTTAATTAATACATGAATGGTTCAAAAGTAGAGGGTTGTCTAAATTCTGAATTTAGACTTAGGGGTTAATTAATACATGAATGGGTCAAGAGTAGAGGGTTGTCTAAATGCTGAATTTATAGTCTTAGGGGTTTAATTAATACATGAATGGGTCAAGAGTAGAGTGTTGTCTAAAGTCTGAATTTATAGTCTTAGGGGTTAATTAATACATGAATGGGTCAAGAGTAGAGGGTTGTCTATAGTCTGAATTTATAGTCTTAGGGGTTAAATAATACATGAATGGGTCAAGAGTAGAGGGTGGCCTAAAGTCTGAATTTATAGTCTTAGGGGTTAATTAATACATGAATGGGTCAAGAGTAGAGGGTTTTCTAAATTCTCAATTTATAGTCTTAGGGGTTAATTAATACATGAATGGGTCAAGAGTAGAGGGTTTTCTAAATTCTCAATTTATAGTCTTAGGGGTTAATTAATACATGAATGGGTCAAGAGTAGAGGGTTGTCTAAATTCTGAATTTATAGTTTTAGGGGTTAATTAATACATGAATGGGTCAAGAGTAGAGGGTTGTCTAAATTCTGAATTTATAGTCTTAGGAGTTAATTAATACATGAATGGGTCAAGAGTAGAGGGTTGTCTAAATGCTGAAATTATAGTCTTAGGGGTTAATTAATACATGAATGGGTCAAGAGTAGAGGGTGGCCTAAAGTCTGAATTTATAGTCTTAGGGGTTAATTAATACATGAATGGGTCAAGAGTAGAGGGTTTTCTAAATTCTCAATTTATAGTCTTAGGGGTTAATTAATACATGAATGGGTCAAGAGTAGAGGGTTATCTAAATGCTGAATTTATAGTCTTAGGGGTTTAATTAATACATGAATGGGTCAAGAGTAGAGGGTTGTCTAAATTCTGAATTTATAGTCTTAGGGCTTGATTAATAATTACATACACCCATTTGTTCAGTTGAAACCACCAGATTCACAACTTGATAAAATATAAAATATTCAAAAACAAAGCTTAGGTCAGTCAGCGCAGTATTTACCCAGAATAATTTTTGTTTAGCATTGGGTTAGGGCATAAGGGATTCGCCCAGATATTCTTCTCTGTATTTCATCATGATAGGCAGTAGGCTGTTAAGTGTGTATTTTCATCTTGTATTATACTTTTGGATATATCAAAGGTATGGAGCATTCAGGATTCCAAAATTTTGAGCAATTTTAAGGGGAAAAAAATCCAGAAAAGTCTAAATTGTGCTATGAAATGTTTAATTTTCAGCAGCAGCGTAGTATTTAAGTATGTTTCAGTATACATGGAATTATTTAAATATTTTAAGTGACAATAGTTAATGGAAGTTGAAATTTGCACACCATCCTTTTGAATGGATTGTTCTATTGTAGTTAGATTTATTTTGGGGATTTCATTTTGTACTACGATGGAAATCATACAGCTTTTAAAATATGAAATTCCATTCTTTTCTAGAATATTTGAAAGATTATCTACAAAATTAAGTTCTGTCCTCTGTTGAATATTTTCATTCCAGAGATAAAATAAGCATGCAAGTGGTAATCAACCCTCCTACATCTTCATCACTTGCAATCAAAATCTTAGGGTCAGTTTAGTAACCACCACTTCTAGTACTAGTAATCACCACTTCTCTTATTATGAATTGGGGTGTATTATTTTGGAATTTCAGAAACCTTCGCAAGAAAATATTTGGATTTAATCTAAATCTGAATTTGGTTAATTGACCAAATCGGTCCTGCATATAGAAGAGAGGATATTACAATTGAGTCCAGTAGTTTAAATGCTTTTCTTATTGAGGACGTCTTTGATTTTGTCAGAATTTTCCTTTGTCCATTTATTGATATTATTGATTTCTTCTGAAATATTGCGCTGTGTGGCAGATTGAATTTTGTGTAGTTAATGGGTATCTAAAATAAGTATATTTATTGGTAAAGTTGAAGTTTTTGGTCCCCAAATCCATCTTTAATTTTTGCCTTTACGACCCACATTTTGAAACACCATTATTTTAGATTTTCCTCAATTCAAGGTGAGATAGTTATCCATAATTGTAATAATTATAAAACATTGTACTCTCATGTAATAGAAATAGACAGGTAACCCTGAAAGAGTGATACCTTATACAGGCAAAACTGATGACCCATTGTGGCACAGAAGATTGGGACATCTAAATAGATTCAGTTTGAAGAAATTAGTGGGTATCAAGTTCACAAGAGAAATTGTGAAACCTGTATCAAAGGAAAAAGCACAAGAAGATCATTTGAGAAAACCTGGAAAACAACTAAGGAAATTGGAGAGCTGATACAATAAGACTTATCAGGACCAATTGATCCACCAACATATGATAGAGAAATATATTTTCTGGTACTAATAGATGACTACTCACAATTTGCAATAGTAAAACTTCCCACATCAAAAGGTCAGGGTGAACAAAACATAATTGATTTTATTAAATTAATAAAGAATCAACATAAGAAAATTCGAGTAGATGATGGTAAGGAATTTTCAACTGGACAACCAAGCAGTTTTCACATCAAAAGGTATTTAATATACCTCACCTTACACACCAAAACAAAATGTCATTTCTGAAAGAATGAACAGTATATTGATTGTGATAAAGTGAGAACAAAGTTGGCAGAAACAAATCTACCAATATATCTTTGGGGAGAAGCCATTTACTGTTCAGCATATGAATTAAACAGCAGTCCAAAAGTGTGAACAATGGAAGACCTCCTGCTAGCATGTGGTATGAATGAATTGACCTATCAAAACTTAAGGTTTTTGGCTCAAAAGCTTGAAGACTTATTCTGCCCAAACAAAGCAAACTAGATGCTAGAGCAAAATCAACAATCATGGTTGGATACATGTAAGAGGATATCGTACCTGGTATCCGGAAACTGATAAATAATGTTTCAAACAGATATAACATTTAATGAAACATTAACTAAATTTGACAAGGAAATCAACTCAGATCAAACAGAACCTAAAACAATAATAACTGAATCTCAAGAGGAGGAAGAAGCCCCACAAACATCATGACAATCAAAAAAAGAAGGAAGTGTAACTACATGATCGGTTCGAATAATTAAACCACCAAAAGCATCAAATAATCATAATAAAATCATAATAAAAATCAAATATCAATTGAATTGATACAAATGGAATTATCCCAAAAAAAGAGGATGGAACCAAAAAGGCTTAGATAGTAGTAAAAGGATTCCAAATAGAAGAATCATCTGATATTATGTACGCTCCAGTAGCTAGAATGTCAACAATAAGAATGTTACTCTCTCATGCAAATAACAGAAACTAAGAGGTAAATCAAATTGGCATTCCACAGCCTTAAATGGAAATATTGAATCAGACATATACCTCAAAGCACCACAAGTAGTATAAAAGAAAATGAAAAATATTTAAACTAAACAAAGCTCTATATGGATTAAGATATTCACTAAAATATCGGAATAAAAAATCAATGAAATAACTATTGTCTATTGTATGTAGCAACTATCACAAGACCAGACATAATGTTCAGTGTTAACTTGGATTGAACTCTGAATAAACCCACTCAAAAAACTTAGAAGGCTGTGAAACAAAGTAAGATATTAGATATAGATGGAAATTTTGCCAGGAGGATATTGATCTAAAGAGACAAGGGTCGCCTCTCCCGTCAAAATAGACGTCAGAACCAGACGCCATCTATTTTGACGGGAGAGGTGACCTTTGTCTCTTTAGAGATATTTGATGGCAACCAAAGATATTGGGCTGATATATACAAATATCATCCAACAATTTAATTTCATATTCAGACTTGGACTGGGCCAGAGATAAAATTGACAGAAAATGTACAAGTGGAAACATAGTACTACATGGATAAAATGCAGAGCCTTGGTTTTCTAAGAAACTGGGATGTTTCTCTTTCGGCCGCAGAGGCAGAATATGTAGCAGCTGCTGCTTCTATACAAGACCTAGTCCATATGAAGCAAATAAATAAGGACTTTACATCATTTGTGGACACAACTTTGCTAGTGGACAATAATAGTGCTATCTGCATGGCCAAAACTTTTGAAAACTCCAAAAGAAGTAAACACATTGATATAAGAATTCACTACAAAAAGGATTTATTGGCCAAAGACATAATCAAAATAGACTACAATGAGGGATGCAGAAACATAGCAGTATGTTAACTAAACCCTTATGTAAAGACATGTTGAACAAATTTATAAAATTTTCCAACATAGGGTGAAAAATTTGCAATTGATATTTATGAAAATACCAATTGATAGGGGATGTTAAAATGTGTTTCAACAACCTTATAGGAGAAAAGAAATATATATAGCCCTATGTTCACATTTTTTCAGTTTTGATATTCTCTAATTAATATGTTTGTAATTTTGTCAAGATAATGAAATAATATCTTATTTGTAGTATATTAAATAAACTACTATATAGCAATTGTAATAAAAGGAATGAAAATAAATTGGTATATTAACATTAATTAAATTACATTCTTTTTATAAAAACAAAATAAAAGAAATGTTATACTGTTACGCAGACTTTGACTTTATCATCATCGGTGCTGACGTCACTTCTACTTCTACGCTTCATGACCTTTCTGTTTTGATTCTTTGCTCGCTTGTTAACAACAATTGTATTGGAACAAGTCGTTCCTTAAATAAATATATATTAGTTTATATCAAAAGGTGTGCTGAGAACATGTAAGAAAACATGTACTTATGTTTTCCCACGTGACGCAGCGGAGCGTGACCTGGCCTGCACGGGTGAGTCAGTTGTTGTTTTGAACTCTGTATGGATGGACATTAAAACATGGTGGCAGCGATAACTGGATAAAATACGAACCCGTATATTGCAAAATATCGATTTTTGCGTACCTTGGAAGATAATTCAACATGGCTCAGATTCAACCTCCAGAAACTTTCGACCTCTCGACTCCCAACGAATGGCCCAAATGGAGGAAGAGATTCGAACGATACCTCGTGGTCAGTGGAATGAAGAAGAAAGAAGAGGCGGACAAGATCGATTTGTTCATGTACTTGATGGGTGACCGCGCGGATGATATATTCAGGACCTTCAAGTTCGAAAAGGAGGAAGAGGCAACGAAAATTGATTCCGTCCTCAAGGCGTTCGACAGCCACTTCTGTGTCAGAAAGAATATTATCTACGAACGTGCGGAATTTAATTCAAGAATCCAAGAGGATCGGGAGCCAGTGGACGAATTCATCACTTCATTGTACAAATTGGCTGATAGTTGCGAATTTGAGGGTCTTCGTGAGCAGTTGATCCGTGACCGAATAGTCGTTGGAGTGAGGGACAAAGCTTTATCTGAAAGAATGCAGTTGGACAGCGAACTGACTTTGGAAAAGGCGGTGAAAATGGTTCGACAGCAGGAAGCCGTTCGACAGCAGCAAGTCGACCTGCAGCGTCCCTCAACAAGCCAAAAGGTCAATCAGGTGAAGTTCAACTCGAAGAAACAATCACCGAAACAACAACAGCAGCCTTCGAGGAAGAAGGAGAAGTCAGCCAAAACAAGATCATGATGTCCAAAATGCGGAGGTTTCACCCACAGGGAAGGACAGGCTTGCCGTGCTGAAGGACAAAGATGTAACCTATGTTCAAAAACTGGCCATTTTGCAAATTGCTGCCCAGGTAAGCAGGAGAAGACTGCGGAAGTCAAAGCTGTTTCTGAACTTGATGAAGAAATTGGTTTTCTCCTGGAGGTCTCAGCTGTGGAGGATTCATCTAATCTCGATAATGATGAAGATTAGTGCAGGAGGCGATGGACAGCAGAAATCCAAGTGAACGGGAAAAAGGTGAAGTTTAAGCTCGACTCCCAGGCGGATGTTACATGTGTTCCTCTGTGTCTCTTCAAGAAGATAATGGGACAGCAACGACTAGTGAAAAGTGATATCAACATTAGAGCTGCTGAATTCTCCGAACTTCAGACTGTGGGTATGTTTATATCAACGCTGCGAAATGGCAATTATGAAATCAAGGAGAAGATTTATGTCATTCGTCGTTTGAGTGAACCTCTTCTGAGTCGCCGGGCATGTGAGCTCTTGAACCTGGCGAGACGAATTGAAGTGGTTGCGACGAGAATTAACCCGATCAAGGAATTCCCTGAAGTATTTGAAGGACTGGGACAGATCGGAAACCCTTACGAAATCAAATTGAAACCTGGAGTAAAACCATATGCTGTGCATACTCCTCAACGGGTACCAATACCTTTGATGGAAAAGCTCAAAACAAGATTGGAAGAGCTCGACAAAGACGATATCTTGACGAAGATTTTTGAAGCTCAACAAGAAGATACGACCCTGAAAGCAGTAGTCAACTACCTTGAGCAAGGCTGGCCAGATAAGAAGAAGATGTCACAGGCTCTGCTCTCTTATTGGCATGTCAAGGATGAACTCGGCGTTCAAAATGGACTACTGATGCGTAGCTGTCGTCTTGTTATTCCAGCAAGTATGAAACTGGAGATACTAGATAAGTTGCACGCTGGGCACTTCGGGATTACAAAAACAAGACTTCGCGCACGTGAGACGGTATGGTGGATTGGAATTTCGGAAGAGATCGCGGAAACGGTCAGAAAGTGCAGTGTCTGTATCCAGGAAGCCGTCTCAAAACATGAACCTTTGATACCAACCAACTTTCCTACACGACCGTGGCAAAAGATTGGAATGGATTTGTTCAAGTTCGAGAATAAGTGGTATCTAGTCGTCATTGACTATTATTCTCGCTTTCCTGAAATGATTCAGCTGGATCGGCTCACAGCCAATGTGGTGGTGCGTGGTTGCAAATCCATATTTGCCCGACATGGAATACCAGAAACTGTTGTAAGCGATAATGGGACGCAATTTGGAGCTGCTCGTGAATTTGCAAATTTCGCAAGGCAGTACGGATTCACACATGTCACTACAAGTCCTCGATTCCCGCAGAGCAATGGGATGGCAGAAGCAGGTGTGAAAATTGCTAAGTTGATCCTCAAGAAAAATCAAGACCCATCGCTTGGACTCCTGGAGTATCGATCGACCCCTTTGGAGAACGGTTACAGCCCTGCTGAGCTTCTCATGGGACATAAACTCCGAACGACCTTGCCAATTGCACCAGAGAATCTTAATCCAAAGTTGGTGGACTCTCAGACCCTGAAAGGAAAGGAGGGGAGAAGGAGAAAGGATATGAAATCCAGATATGATCGACGCTGCGGAGCTACGGACATGGAGGAGCTATCCGAAGGTGACACGGTTTGGATTACAGATATGCGAACCTGGGGGATTGTAAAGCAGAAGGCATCGACACCAAGGTCATATATGGTTGATACTCCAGTTGGGACTTTACGTCGAAACAGGTTCCATCTACGAAAAGGAGTTACAGTGCAATATCCAGCCGACCCATCGACGCCGACCTTTTCGGGGGGAGGAACTGGTTGAAAATGAAAATACCCCAGTTGTGGATTATCCCTCTAACGACTCAGAAGACGGCCAGATAAGAACCCGGAGTGGACGAATTGTTAAACCTGTGGATCGCCTTCATTATTAATTATATTATGCATTTAAAGTTTGTAATGTATATATATATTTCAAATCTTAAAAAGGGGGATGTGCTGAGAACATGTAAGAAAACATGTACTTATGTTTTCCCACGTGACGCAGCGGAGCGTGACCTGGCCTGCACGGGTGAGTCAGTTGTTGTTTTGAACTCTGTATGGATGGACATTAAAACAAAAGGGATGTCCTCTTAACTACAAAATATGTGAGTACAAAACAACTTGAAATCCTTAAAAAGAAACATCGTATTTTTGCTAAGCCTATCAATTTGGTAGCAGAGCGTGGTTTGGGCGCGCAAATTGGACTAACCGCCAAATGATCCATTTAAATCAAAAAGAAATTAAATAATTGGACTAACTGCCAATTTAGAAAGAAGAAATTGAATGAAAATGGATACATATAACTTAGCAAAAATCGAACAGTTAACAGAAAACAACTATACAACGTGGTCGATGAAAATGGAAGCAATTCTAGATGCAAAAGATCTCTTCGAGGACGTAATTGTTAATGACGAGCCAGACTTTACAAAAAATAAACTAGAATATGATATTTGGAAGAAAGAGAATCGGGAAGCATACAGCCCAATAATATTGTCACTTTCGGATGACTTAACAATCATCTTTCGAGGCGATAAAAGGGCCAAAAGAATTTGGTACGACATAAAGAAAAGGTTTGAAGGATCTCTAGAAAATAAAAGGATAGACCTAATGTTGGATCTAGCCAGACTAAAATTGAACCCAAATGAAAATGTTAACATGTATATTGTACGAGCACAGAAACTGGCACAAAAGATCGCCCAGCTAGGAAAGACTGTAACAGAAAGAGAACTTGTATGATACATTGTTGAAGGACTCACACCTAACTTTGACACGGTCACAGCAGCACTGTCAATAAACAGAGAAATCTCCTTACCAGACTTGAGACAAACTCTACTGGATTTCGAGAAGAAAATACAGGACAGAAGCAAAAATCATGAAAATGCATTCAGATCATCAGGCAACCAATTCAAAGAAAAGTCATGCTTCATTTGCAAAAGAAAAGGACATTTCAAGAAAGACTGTTGGTTCAACCCTAACAACAAAGGAAATCAAAAGAATACAACAAACAAATATAACATAGCCAGTACAAGGAACTACCACAAAGGACCAAAACAAAACAAAGACACGGCCAGATCAGCAATCCAAGAACGAACGGAGGAACCATCCCAACGAAGAAACTCCACTTCAGAATACGCACTACGTGTAATCACAAGGGAGGAACGCCCGACGACTCAGGACGTGTGAATAATTGATTCTGCGTGCACAAGCCACATGACTTCCCATGGTGAATGGATCGAGCACAAGAAGGAGGAGAGAAGAAGCATACATGTGGCGGAAGAAGGGAGACACATCGAATCTGCCTCATCAGGATTAATCCAAGCTACTGTACAAGGTAAGGACAAACTTAACAACGCTGTAACCCTGCATAATGTCCTCCATGTACCACACCTGAAAGGAAATCTAATGTCCATTCCAAGCGTAGTAAGAAGAGGGAACTCAGTTCTTTTGAATTCTGAAGAAGCATACATATACTTTTCTGATGACAAGCTAATAGGAACAGGCAACTTTGATGGTAACATGTACACATTGAACCTATCACGTTTATCTGAAGCAACTCATGTTCCAAATGAACATTGCTTGATTTCAAAGGACAATTCTAGGACTGCATGGCACAGAAGGTTAGGACATCCTAGTAACAACAAATTAGACCTGATTTTGAAGAACAATCTTCTAAAAGGCTTGGACTCTATAAATGGTACCCTTGATCAATGTGATGCTTGCTCCTTGGGAAAAATGACCAAAGTACCCTATGTTCACACAGATAGCAATCAGGAAAGCTACCCCTTTGAAGCCATTTATGTTGATCTCTGTGGTCCAATGAGAATAAACTCCTTGGGCGGAAGTAAATATTTCTTGACCATCGTAGATGGATTTTCTAGGAGAATATTTGTAGAATTTCTCAACGATA
>CP092867.1:31258124-31268748 GCA_030710605.1 Cordylochernes scorpioides
TACTTGTGAGAAAGAAAACTGGAGATCATCGTCTGGTGGTAGATTATAGGAGACTCAACATTCAAACAGTTAAGGACAAGTTCCCATTACCAAGGATAGACGACCTTCTGGAAGGCCTAAGGAATGCGAAATTCTTCACCACTCTGGATCTGGCGCATGGATATCTGCAGATACCACTGACCGATAAGGCAAAATTAAAGACAGCATTCATCACCCCAGATGATACAGGTCAATTCGAAAGGATGATTTTTGGACTCGCCAACGCACCAGCTGAATTCCAAAGACTGATGCACACTGTCCTAGGTCCACTGCTGAACAAGAAGGCATTCTGCTATCTCGACGACGTGATTATCCCGGCAAAGGATTGGCGGGAGATGATCGAAAGGTTGAGGGAAGTCCTCGAAAGAATAAGATCAGCGAAGTTGACACTGAAACCCTCCAAATGTGAGTTCGGAAGGAGGGAAGTTGAGTTCTTAGGGTATGTCATCAGTACAGGCGGACTTAAGCCAGGCCAAGAAAGATCAAGGCGATAGAAGAATTTCCAGAACCCAAGAATGTCCACGACATACGACGCTTTCTGGGACTGACGAACATCTTCAGACGATTTGTAAAGGACTTCGCGAGGAAAGCAGAACCGCTAAGCAGACTTACGAAGAAAAGGTTCACAATTTGAATGGAAGGAAGAACAGCGAAGGTCATTTGGAGGACTACGAAAGGATCTGGTCGAATATCCGGTACTAGCTCATTACAACCCTGAACTCAAGACAGAAGTACATTGCGATGCGAGTGCTGAGGGATTAGCAGAATGGTGCTACAGATGGACGAAGACTGCAAATGGCGCTTGGTCTACTGTGTGAGCAAGAAGACAACAGAGGCCGAGAAGATGTACCACTCAAGCAAATTGGAGCTGATGGCGATAGTGTGGACCTTGGATCGACTACGTCAGTTCCTCGTAGGAATCAAGTTTACAGTGGTTACAGATTGCCAAGCACTGGTCTACATGAACGCGAAGAAGACTACAAATCCTCAGATAGCGCGATGGTACAATCTGATTCAGGAATACGATTTCGAAATTCGACATAAACCAGGGGAGAAGATGGCCCACGTAGACGGAATGAGTAGAGCTCCAGTCGACGACCCTAGAGACACGATGGAGGAAATCGTGGAGAAAAACCTTGAAGTGTGCCTCACAATCACACTGGAAGAACAAATCTTGATGATTCAGCATTCCGACCCTGAATTGAGAGACCTGATCCAGATCTTTCGAAAGGACCCGTGTGATAGGACAGTAGGAGAACAAAATAGAATTAACGACTACAGCTACAAAGGAGGCAGACTTTTCCGCATGGTGAAAAATGGAGAAGAGGAACGAGCCCTGTATGTTATACCCAAAAGTATGAGGAAAAGCTTAGTTGTCAAATTCCATGATCTAATGGGACATTTTGCGACTGATAGGACTGTCAACAAAATTAAGAATTGTACTGGTTTCCTTCAATGAAGAGGTACGTTCGACGCCATGTGGCTATGTGTCTCGAGTGTCTATTTAACAAAGTTCCCGGTGGAAAACAACAAGGCTTCCTACATCCCATTAAGTCAGGCAAGAGACCGTTTTCCATCGTACACATGGACCACGTAGGCCCCTTCGTGAGAAGTACAAAAGGTAACCAGGAACTTTTAGTGATTGTCGATAATCTGACAAGATTTGTCCGATTAAGCCCTGTAAGGAATACATCGACGCAGAACGTCCTGAAGGTAATGAAAAGTTTTGTGAATGATTTCGGACTACCCGACAAGATCATCAGCGACAGAGGGTCATGTTTTACCTCAAGGCAATTTGAAGAATTCTGTCGAGGAAATGGAATACATCATACTCTGAACTCTACGAAACATCCGCAAGGGAACGGGATGGTCGAAAGAGTGAACCGAACAGTATTGTCCACTATAGCAACCAGTATCGAGGATCCGCGACGGAAGGATTGGGACCTGAAGATCAAGGAGGTAGAGCGAGACCTGAACAATGCGGTGAACAAGACGACGAATAAAACACCGTTCGAAACACTCCACGGCTATTCCCCTCGATTCCACGATGGGATACTTAGAAGATTAGCCGACGAAGACGTGGACCCATGGACCGAGCCGGATAGAATTCAAGAGAGTGTGAGATCCCAAATTGAGAACAAACAAGAAATTATGAAGACATACTACGATAAGAAGAGGTGCCGTACAATCCAATTCGAAGTAGGAGAAATTGTAGTGATGAGGCATGTACCCAAAATGACGGGTGAACCAACCAAGGCACAACCCAAATATCGAGGACCTTTGATAATTACCGAGGTTCTGCCAAGCGACACGTATAGAGTGACTCAGTTAAGCGAAAGAACCAGTGGACGGTTCTACACGACAACGGCCCATATCAGTCAACTGAAGTCTTGGCACAGTGAAGAAGATGACTCAGCTACAGAAGAAAGTCCGGACGAGGAGCCAGAAGTAGAAGATACCCCCCGACGCAACCCACGACGTTCCTGCAACGCAAGGTTCAATCGAGGACGATTGAAATCCAGGAATGGCCGAATGTAGGCGCCATCCCGACCAGAGAGCCACAGATAAACAGATTATAAACGCACAGAATATAGAATCCGAGCTCCCCAGTAGAAGGAATACCCGGAAGACGACGGTACTCTCTGTTATATTTGTTGTTCACTATTATGATTTTGTTCTAATAAACACTACTAAATTATTTCATTGGATCCTCTCTTTCTTTTTCCCAGTAAGAAACGCCTACGGAAGCCAACACAACATAAACTTCACAGTAAAATCTAAATTGCGTTCAAATTTTTTCTCCCATAAATAATCCATTAACAATGAGTTAGACATAAAATGAACAAAAGGAATTAGAGCTACATCTATATTTATGCGAAATTAAACTATTTTAGAACAATTTCTTTTGTCAATAACACAGCTTCTCACTGTTATTATTGAAAAGTTCTTTTATAAAATAAAATATCTTTCAACTATCTTATTGTAATGAGCTAGGCTCTTCCAATATTTTTCGTCACTCTAAAGATAGTAGGACAGTTTTAAATGTAATTTTTAAAATTTACGCTCTTAAAAATTTAATTTTTTAATATAAGCCTAAGATTGCTAATAATTATATTTCAATTCAAAAATATAATTTGACACCAAAAAATTGTAATTTAAATCAAATTAAAATGCGCATGCATATTTTGAATTAAAATATTTAAGTTGATTATCTGTCTAAATTGAAATGTAAGGTTTAAATAACTAAAATTTCTTCAAATATATTTTAAAAAATAAAATAAAATAAAAAGCGAAATCCTAGGTAATTCCCCCAAATTAATTCCTTTATAAATTTTGGTTTTGATTTTGGTATCGTTTCCTAAGTAAGTTGAGGTTATTGTGGTCTGTTTCTTTATGTTTTAAAAATATTTTATTTGTAAATATAATTTTAATTTTAGAAGTAATACAAATATAACTTTCTTCCTAAAAACAAGTAACTGATTCACGTTCAACTTTGAGAGTAAGTTTGTTTTTAAAAAAATCCTATAAAACATAAAAACACTTTATTAACTAAATATCCCAGATTTAGCAAAATTTTATAATATTAATTAATTATTAAAGTATAAGGTGAAATTTTATCGAATATATATATTATTTATTTATAAATGCGCACATCACAAATTAAGGAACTGCCAAAGTTTACTTTATATTTTATCACACTGTCTTGTTTATTCTAATTTGCGAGATAAAACTTTGTGTTTAGATTTTTTTTATAACTAAAAACCTGGTTATATCGTTGTTTCTAAATATATGAGACATTCTTTTATCACATTTTATTTCACTAATATACATATATTAAAAAAGGCATAACTGACCGCTCACCTGAATATTTTAGTTATCTGAACCCTCTGCTATCAAATTTTCGTTTGAGGCGGTTAAGACATGCCTTTTTTAAAGGTGAGATACTCATTTCTGTAGACCGCTGGAGACAATGTGCAGCCGAGTGTATCAATACGCTAGGTCTGGTCAGATTAGGTTAGGTTCAGATAGATTTGATTAGGTTTTGTTTATGTTAGATAGCGTATTTTTAAGTTAAGTTGATTTAGAAATGGAATTATTTCTGTTTACTGCTAGTACACCTAGCGCAGAATAATACATTCCCCCAAGTCTAATGAAATGAGTACCTCACCAGAGAATCAAAAGAAAGCCAATATGAAATGGAGAAAATCGAAATGAATTAATTTACACTTATTAATAAACTCAACAAACACCCATATCTCAGAAAATGAGTTATCCTCACAAAATTGGAGAAAATGCTTAGAGTCAATCCAAAATAAAGGAAATGTTGGACATGATAGGAATTAACATGCACACATAAAGCTTTTATTAAGACACCAGTCTTATACAGATTCTCCTCTCTCATTGCCACTGGCTTGCAACACTATCACGGTTATAAATCAACATTATGCAGTGGAGGAGAAAACAATGAATCCACACACAAGTTATTTTCCCTATTTATTGCTTTGTAAAAGTTGTACAGGGACAAAGCAACAATTTAACTTTAGATGCGGCTGGTTAAAAAACTTTACCCTTTGGTTAATTCCATTAATGAGAGAAGACACTATTTGCCTGGATATCAGACACCCTTTTGTCACCAAATTTATACCATCACCAAAGTAATATCTAATCATCTATATAAAGTACTTTTGTCTGAAGATGCTAACAACGCTGTTACTGAAATGTCGCACACTATTTATTTATTTGAATTTGGTCTTATTATCTTGTTTTTATAATCTATTGTTATTTTGTAGTTTATTTAACACATAAATATACTATAAATTAAGATAATATCTTATTTTATTATCTTTACCAAGATTGCAAACATATTAATTAGAGAATTATTTACAACTTACCAAAAGGTAAACATCAGGGCTATACACATTCCTTTCTTCTGTGCTGCCAGGGTTGCTGAAACACATTTATTTTAACACACCCCCTCAATTGGCATTTTCACAAATGTCAATTGCACAATTTTCACCCCATGTGGGAAAGTTTCATGAATTTGTTCAACATGTCTTTACATAAGGGTTAGTTAACATGTCTGCTATGTTTCTGCATCTCCCTCAATGTAGTCTATTTTGTCTTTGGCCAAGAAATCCTTTTTGTATCAATTAGTTTGATATATGATTTTTCTCCTAATTTTATTGAAGACCATGTTTTCAATTCTTCATGAGATCGAATTTCTTTATCAATAGCTTCTCTCCATTCTTTTTGCCTAATTGCTTGATTGTAAGAAACTGGATCTTCACCATTTGTAAACAAGCAATATACTGAATATAGTTCATAATCTTCTTGATACCTTGGTGGTTTAATTATTCGACCCGATCTTGTAGTTACACTTTCTTCTTTGTCTGATTGTTCTGATGTTTGTGGGTTTTCTTCCTCATCTTGAGATTTAGTTATTATTCTTTTAGGTTCTGTTTGGTCTGAGATGATTTCTTTATCAAATTTAGTTAATGTTTTATCAAATGTTACATCTGTTGAAATCATTTCTTTATCAGTTTCCGGATCCCAGATGCGATATCCGCTTCCACTGTATCCAACCATGATTGTTGATTTTGCTCTAGCATCTAGTTTTCTTGGTTTGGGTAGAATTAGTCTCCAAGCTCTTGAGCCAAAAACCTTAAGTTTGGATAGGTCATTTCGTTTATACCATATGCTAGCCGGAGGTATTCCTTTGTTCGCACTTGTTGGACTTCTGTTTAATTCGTATGCTGAGCAGTAAATGGCTTCTCCCCAGAGATATTTTGGTAGATTTGTTTCTGCCAACTTTGTTCTCACTTTATCAATCAATGTTCGGTTCATTCTTTCAGAAGTGCCATTTTGTTGTGGTGTGTAAGGTGAGGTATATTCTATTTGAATTCCTTTTGTTCTGCAAAACTGCTTGAAGTTTCCAGATGAAAATTCCTTACCATTATCGACTCTAATTTTTCTTGTTTTCTTGTTATGTTGAGTTTTTATCAACTTTATAAAATCAATTATGTTCTGTTCGGCTTCACTTTTTGATTTGAGAAGTCTCACTACTACAAAGTGTGAGTAGTCATCTATTAGTACCTGAAAATATATTTCTCCATCATATGTTGGTGGATCAATTGGTCCTGATAAGTCTGAATGTATCAGCTCTCCAATTTCCTTAGTTGTTTTCCAGGTTTTCTCAAATGATCTTCTTGTGCTTTTTCCTTTGATACAGGTTTCACATTTCTCTTGTGAACTAGCCCTAATTTCTTTAAACTGTATCTATTCAGATGTCCCAATCTTCTGTGCCACAATGTGTCATCGGTTTTGACTGCATGCGCTGTAAGACTTTCAGGGTTACTGTCTATTTCAATTTTAAGTGAGTACAAGTTTCTATAATTATTACACTTAAAATTATGGTTTCTTGTAATTATAATTACTTCATCTTGTTTAAATATAACTTGGTGGCCCTGTTGTGTAATTTTTCCTACTGACAATAAGTTCTGTTTAATGCCATCAACTATTAGTCCATGGATTGCTATTGAGATATTATTGATTTTTACATTTAAAGTTCCACTTTTATTAGCTGACATCTTTTCACCATTAGCAATGTGAATTTGAACCTTATGTTCTAAAATCTTCACATCTGTTATATATTTTTCTAATTCACTTTTGATCAGGTTCTGTGTTGCTCCTGAGCCTAAAAGTAATCTATAGCATTCATTGCTACAAATGATACTTTTCCATCCATCTGATAGGCTTGTTGTCTAGGTTGACTCTCTTTTTGTCTTTCATTTCTCTCTTTTTGTGTTTGCTTCTTTTCTCTTTTGAAAAATTTCTTTTTATTTCTACATTCTGTAGCCTTGTGACCTTTCTTGCCACAATTATAACATGTAAATGTGAACGATCCAAATGTCATTTCTTCATTCCTAGGTTCCCCTTGTTTATTTTTCCTTTTGAGTTCTTCATCCAGCAATCTTGCCTTGACAAATTCCATTTTGATTTCAGTATTTATTGTTTCTATTGCTGTGATTACATTTTCATACTCTTCATTCAATGACAATAACGATGACATATTTTGTCAGATTCATCCATTTTGGAACCTATATTATCCAATTCACGAATTATAGAATCAAATTTAAGAAAATGGTCCTCTAATTTTTCATTATGTTTGCATTTTAAAGTCAACAACTTTCTTTTTAGTGTTAGTTTTGTAAACACGCTTTTTCATTCAAATATATTTTCGAGCGCTCTCATCATTTCTTTAGCTGTTTTTGCATCTTTATTTATGTCTAGATGTTTATCAGTTAAACATTGAACAAGCGTAGATTTTGCCTTTGCATCCTTAATTGCAAATGACTCTCGTTCTTTTTCATCGACAAAATCATTAATTTCCTTTTCTAATGTTAGATGTATTCGTTTTTCTTCTAACAATAGTTTAACTCTAAATTTCCAGCTGTTGAAATTTGTACCAGTCAAAATTGGCAAATTAGAATTAATTACG
Source organism: Cordylochernes scorpioides (assembly GCA_030710605.1). Taxonomy (NCBI): domain Eukaryota; kingdom Metazoa; phylum Arthropoda; class Arachnida; order Pseudoscorpiones; family Chernetidae; genus Cordylochernes; species Cordylochernes scorpioides. Next base: position 31,265,662 of record CP092867.1, read on the forward strand.
CTCATTTTAAAATATATTCAAAGTTGTACTTACTAAACACGTTCTTGATATTTCTTTGTTATTATTTAAACTTCAGTCTCATAATCTTTTATTTTGTAGTTTATTTAACACATAAATATACTACAAATTAAGATAATATCTTATTTTATTATCTTTACCAAGATTGCAAACATATTAATTAGAGAATTATTTACAACTTACTAAAAGGTAAACATCAGGGCTATACACATTCCTTTCTTCTGTACTGCCAGGGTTGCTGAAACACATTTATTTTAACATCTATAATCCAAATTGTGCCGTATAAGTATTGCTCAATATGCAAATATATATTTGACCCTACAAAGATTCCACCTTATAGTATTGTATATATAAGCAGAATTGTCCAATACATTATAGAACTAAAGAGCAGCCTGGTGGATTAAATTAACCAAACTGCTGGTACAGTTAACCACTGATAAGTCCTCCTAATATTTTATCATCACATTAAGGACAGCAGAAAATTTATTTCATTTGAAAAAGAAAAAAATATTCTTTACACCTTAATTATCAAGAAGAGCTCCAATTCTCTTCAAGCGCAATAGACAATCTCCCAAGATTTGGATTCCTCTCCTACCATAGGTACTGTGCTAGGGTTGCTCGAGGTGTATGGTATTTCCCTTACTGGCTGCCCACCCTCTACTGGGCATCTTCACCAAATATAGATGCATCAAATTTTCTTGAGTTAGAAACACAAGAAGTCAAGACCAAATCTGTGAATTAAGCAAGAAAATCTGGTTGAAATGAGTATGTTGGACAAACTTTCCGCAAACTGGATAAAGATATTTTTTATTGTTGATATCCTCAGTAGTTGATTTAGACATATATGGGGAAGTTGGCTATTGTCCATTTTCAGAATTCTAAGCCAGAACCTGAGTGTTAATTTCAACACTGTAACTCTCAGTGACGTTTGTCCACATTCCATGCTAAGAATTTAGCAATATATCTAGGTAAATTTAAGAGCCACCAGAGAAAATTGTCCTGAACCCCATCCACCAAGTTCTTTTGGTTATTGGCCTAAATAGGAGCTGTTTAAGCAAGATTGAGAGAACTGTTGAATCCAAGAGCCTGAGTGAGGATTTGATAGAGTTGATTTTTGACTTGGTCAATATTGCCCAAATCACATTAATAGTATATAAAAGCTGTTTTTAAGAAAGCTCAATTTAAAAATATATATATATATATAGATATATCAAATGCTCTTGAGTAAGAAGCACAAGGTATTAAGACCAAATCCAAATAAATAAATGTGACATTTTGGTTACAGTGTTGTTACCATAATTCAGTACTTATGTCAGATAGTGGTAACTACATTGTTACCAAAGAATCCCACACTACTGATTTATTAGGATTTAGTTTTATGTCCTGTGTTTCCAATCTGTAATCCAAACCATATTATTCTTGAGTGACACAAAGTCATTGAAATGTCTGGAAATGAATAACTCAAGAATGGATATGTCATTATTTTCATAATTTAATAATTTTTCTTTCTATTTTCATATACATCCAAATATTTTAGGGTTTGTAGAAAGTTTTTTTCTTATTTCTCATCTCATCAGTAGAGGCAAATGTGAGAGGACACTTGCTAGTGGACACCTCTACAAAAGATAGTTTTCATTTCCAAAATGACTACTTTTGCTATTTAGCAACTCTCCAGGTGAGCACCTCTCACTAAAAGGAACTTTGACTTCTACTGTACCCATAATTTATTTAAATAATCCTATATTGAAATGTTTTAAAAACTAACCTATTAATAAAACCAACAAATTAGATCAAAATGCTATTTGGAGAATCAGAATTTCCAGTTGCTGGAAAATAATCTGATTTTAATCAAACCTAGATACTTCTCTATAATGTTTTCTTGGCTTCCAATCAATAAAGTGTAGGTGTTTTGAAATTTCTTAAAAGTAATCAGTCAAACTTATCTTAAGAAAGCTGAGTCAATGCTTTCAAGGAAGATTGATCAGTTATGCCTACACTCGTACATTCTAAAATTTTATTATTATTCACTTGAGAAGCCACAATTTGGATTATATATTAGAAACACAAGGTAATAATACCAAATCCTAATAAATAAATAGTGTGTGACACTTTGGTAACAGCGGTGTTATCATCATAAATACTTTTGTCTGATGGTGATAACACTGCTGTTACCAAAATGTCACCTGCTATTTAATTATTTGGATTTAGTCTTATTATCTTGTGTTTAATATCTAATTGTATAGTTTCATAAAGTCATGCATTAAATTTGGTAGGTTTGCCATATAGGTCCTGTCTTGAGGTTCTCATACATTCTAGGAGTTGGTATGATGGTGCACTGTAGGGAAATCTTGAAACTCTCCTGGAGAAGGAGTGGTCTTGTATGGCCAGTTTGAGCCAGGAAGTTAAAGATTGCTTCCTATTGGGCAATCCAACATTCCTGAATTAGTGCCAAGCTTTTGGTTTAGATAACAATGATGGAATGTCAACTCCTGTATTTTTGCCTTGATGTTCATATTTGTTGGCTCTTGAAAAGGAGTCAAAATCAATAAGTATTACCAATGATTTTTCAAGTACATCTCTTCTGTCATTGCCCTTCAGTCATATTTGATATGGGATCCACTGTAAGATTATTTGTAAGCCTCTCTGTAGTTTGCTCAAATTCAGAGCAATATTTGTAAAGGGCAAGATATAACAATTATAATATATTAATTGTATATATCTTTAATGTAAATAGCAATATTATTGTGTATGCTTAAAAGTTAAATATATTTTTAATTATTTTTGCTTAATGTGTTAACTTTGACTTTAAATTGTATATATACATCTAGATGAGATTTGTGTAGTACTTTGGTGAAGCACAAATCTCTTTATCTCCCAATTGCCTTTGAATAAAATAATGGGTAGAGGTTTTGTGAAACTGGAATTCTGATCCTTCTTTCTTATCTCCACTTAATCATATCAGGGTATCAAGCCTGTAGGGCTTGAGATTTTTGATAGTGTCTGCTGGAGATAGTAGAGTTCATTAAAAGAGATTTGGCAATCATAATGATGGGCGAAGTAGAATGAGTC
>CP092867.1:31268848-31323846 GCA_030710605.1 Cordylochernes scorpioides
TTCTTTTGTCATTGAGACTGTGAGCACTATGCAGTAGCAGGTCGACTCAGCTTCAATATGAAATGGCCTTCTCTGACATGAGGAACAGACACCATGTACAGGCGCTTCTAACATGGAGTACAGATGCTGTTCATCTTGTATCCTTGGATCAAAAGCCCTTACAGGTTACTATCAGCCTGGCCAGCTGTGACCAGGTTTTTTGTTAAGCTTATTACTTCTCCTCCTATTTTTCATCTAGGGCTTGGGATCGGCAAAGGCAGAGTTAACTGGAATTGTAGTAAGCTACAGTGGAATCTTGATATAACAACAACATGGTTATAACAAATAAAATCTGGGTCCTAACTGATATTGTTATAGCGAGGTTCAACTGTATCTAGGGTTTAAGCCTGGGTTTGAAAATATATCGGATAGAGCTAACTGTACATTCAACTTTGTTCCTTATTGATATTAGACATTCCATTTGGTATTGTGGGTCTTTGAATATACATGTAGAGATTGTGTTTCTTTATCTGTCAAACTAAATTTAAAGAAGTGATTTATGCTCAAAATATGAAACTTTTCCTCAAATTTTATTGTGAGTGGATTCCAGAAATGAGCAGAAGTCAAGGAGGAGGTAACTCTGGATATAGAGGGAGATCTAATACCAAAAATTGGAGAGATACTTCAAGGTCAAGTAGAAATGATCATTGTAAGTATATATTTTTTCTAATATTTATTTGTTGTTTCTCCTGTATATATGAGCTCCCCTGTATAAAATGTATACAAAATACAGTCCAATATAACAACATTTGTGACCATGTTTTATTTTGGTATAACTGCATTGTTGTATAAAACAGTGTTAAAACAATTGGGATTTTAGAATTACTACTTGTCACCTTGGAGAAAATAATATTATAACCATGAGTTTCTGTTTTAAAGGAGAAGCTGTTATAATAAAGTTCCATGGATTTGTTTTATTTATTAGTATTTATAATTTGTATGTATGAAATATATGGGAGGGGGGGGGTCAGTGTCATGGTGGGCCAAACTGTTGGTTACCGATCGCTATGACCTGTAATCCTGCATTAGGCACTTTTTATAATTAAAAAAATGCTCCAATGTTTCCTGATTCTTAAAAAAATTCAACCCCACCAGCGAATACAAGTGCCCAAACGGGGCTCTGCCACACTTGTAAGCACAAAAGTCTCATTGCTTTTCACCTGTATAGACATGTGGTACACTTACAATAAAAGTAGTCACTACCCCCATCATGATTATCATGGCCTGTACCATGTTTATTATAAATACATTAGAGCCTCATTATAAAGCCCTCCTTTATAACAGCAACATGGTCAAAACAAAAAATCTTGGTCACAAGTAATATTATACTGCAATTTCATTCTACACCTGGAAGCGCCATTTTAATAAGTTACCACTTGTATTTAAATTCAAGTGCCTATAGAAAGAGTAGTCACTAATCCCTTCAAGCTCGATTATTAACTACCTTTGCAAACTAATGGATTCAGGGCAGCAACAAAGCTACTACATCAACATTGACAAATTCAGAGCTCCCACCTGGGAACATAGTTTTGTGCTAATGGCCCTTGTCAGTCCAGGGCAGTCTTTGATTCCACCAGATCTGCCTGGGATTCAAGAAATTCTCAGAATTGGCTTAGCCAATTAGCAAGCTAAATACCTCTTCGGAAATTTATGAAAATTTCATGAGTCCCTTGCATATCTCAAGAAATCAGAATTTACCCTCTATTGATGAGGGCCATTATCCTGAAACCATTGTCTCCAGGTGGCCATTCTGAATTTACTAAAGCTGGTGTTGTGGGTTTGTCACAAACCCAAGACCACTAGTTTGTGGGGACAGTCAATAAATGGCACTTAGTTTAAGCATCTATTTTGATGGGTGAGGTGGCCGTTCTTTTATAGATCAATAATCTTCTAGCTAGATTTTCAACCAAGATTCTAAATATATATATTTTCTCTCACAAACCTCCACTATAGATCAATAATCTTCTAGCTAGATTTTTCAACCAAGATTCCAAATATATATGTATTTTCTCTCACAAACCTCCATTATAGATCAATAATCTTCTAGCTAGATTTTCAACCAAGATTCCAAATATATATATATTTTCTCTCACAAACCTCCACTATAGATCAATAATCTTCTAGCTAGATTTTCAACCAAGATTCCAAATATATATGTATTTTCTCTCACAAACCTCCACTATAGATCAATAATCTTCTAGCTAGATTTTCAACCAGGATTCCAAATATATATATTTTTTTTCTCTCACAAACCTCCACTATAGATCAATAATAAAATCCATTTTGTCAAGTTTCAATATCACAGCATCACGTTCTAGAATAAAAATATTATTTTGTTATAACACACTAATGTTATCAAAAAGAACTAGAGTTAAGTAAATGATAATCTCTATTTGCTATAGAAGTTTAAACACAAGTTAGGGAGAGGAGCCTCTTTGTTTAAGACATGCCCTTTTATGGGTACTTGTGTTTCTACTTGTACACCATGTTATTGTAATAACTGTTGTTAAAATAATTGGAACTTGCAACTTTCTAATTATATTTTTATCACTACAAGAAAATAATACCTAATCCAAATAAATTAAAAGTGTGTTATGTTTCAGTAACAGCATTGCTACCATCAACAGACAAAAGAATAAATGAGAAAAATTATCACAGCATCTTCTTAAATAGTACTGCTAGCAAGTGTGTAAACATTATTCTTTTGTGTGATTATGATAGCAAAACTTTTACTGAACCGTCACACACTTTTAATTTATTTGGATTAGGTCTAATTTTCTTGTAGTTCTAATCTATAATCCAAATTGTGCTTTATCATTATATTATAATCACTTTGAGCTGTTACAGTAGAATCTCTCTGTAAAGAACACCAAGCTGAATAGTCAAAGTGTCCTTTATAGATAGGTGTTGTCTTACCAGAAAGCTGCTAAATAGTAAAAATGTTATTTTTGGTGATAAAAACTCTCCTTTGTAGAGAAGTACCCTCTAACAGGAGTATCCTCTCATGTAGGTTTTTTTCCCCTATATATTCTTATATATTAACTATATTAATTTTGAAAAATCCTTATACACTTTTATTTCAGCAAATTCAAGAGAATTCAGTGAAGTATCTGGATATGGAGAGAGACCTGATGGTGAATCCTTGAGAAGTTATTCTGGCCCAAGAAATCCAAATTCAGTTTATAATGGTAAGTATTATTAAAGAAGAGTAACACAATATTTGTTATATGTTTAGAAGTTTTTAGAAATTATTTATAAAAATAATACATATAGAAGGTGCCATCCTCTATTGGAGGTTCTCTGTACACGAATAAACGAGAGTTGAAACTAATTGTAAGGACTTTTTTTATACATCTATCGCTTGGTTATAACATCATAATTCTAAAGTCCCAAGTAACAACACAAGATAATAAGGCCAAAAACAAATAAATAAATAGGCTGTGGCGTTTTGGTAACAGAGTTTTTACGAAAAAAGTATTAAAGTGTAGGTAACAATGATGTTACTGAAATGTCATTCTATTTATTTATTTGGATTTGTTCTTATTATCTTGGGTTTCGAATTTATAAACCAAATTGCACCTAACCATAAAGACCAAAGTTTTAAGTTCAAATAGTTTTAACCATAGCTAAAACAACAGCACAGTGTGTTATAACAACATGAAATCTTGCTCTAAATGATGTTTTTGTAGTGAGATTACATTCTGTTATTATTAGTTGTACTTCAAGGTGAGAAAAAAACAAATATAGATAAATTAATAGTTTTGAGTAAAATATATCAGGCCTATAGGGAAAAGTAAAAGTATGTAAATATACTTTTCCCTGGAGGCCTGATATATTTTACTCAATATTGATACAAGGAATTATTTTATTGAGATTAATAGTGTTGAGTAAAATATATCAGGCCTACAGGGAAAGGTAAAAGTATGTAAATGTACTTTACCCTGGAGGTCTGCTATATTTTACTCAATATTGATACATGGAATTATTTTATTGAGATTAATAGTGTTGAGTAAAATATATCAGGCCTATAGGGAAAAGTAAAAGTATGTAAATATACTTTTCCCTGGAGGCCTGATATATTTTACTCAATATTGATACAAGGAATTATTTTATTGAGATTAATAGTGTGTTAAAAGCATTGTTACCATCATCAGACAAAAAAAAAAGTTAGTTTGTAGATAATTGGTAAAAAATACTAAATTTTAGTCTTTTGTCTAATGATGGTAACAATGCTATACTGAAGCGTCACACACTATTTATTTATTTGGGTTTGGTCTTATTATCTTGTAGTTTTCATCTATAATCCAAAAAAAAAAAAAGAAAAGAAATAATTTTGTTATAACCTTGGTTAAAATAATTGGTTGTTGAAACTTGGGTCTTCAAAGTTATGATGCTATAAGCACATGTTGTTGCTATAAAGGAGGCTTTTATAACATTGCATAATAAAGCAAAGATATATGCTGAGTTATATAATAGGTGGACAAACATCAAGCCAAATTTATTTTTTTTTATATACAGTTAAACCATTCTATAGCGCCTCCTCTAAATAGCGCCTCCCTCTCTATATTGCCGATTTTAAATACGTAGTACAATGCGATTTACATTAAAAGTGACCTATCTATAGCCCCCTATTTTGGTGAGTCCCAAGAGAGGGTGCTATAGACAGGTTTAACTGTATATACATGATATGTTACAATTTGGATTATAGATAAGAAACATGAGGGAAATCAAAATTATAATATATTGTTATGACATTTTGCTAACAACATAGCAGAGACATCACAAAAATTTAAATATTTGGATTTGATCCTGTTACCCTATATTTCTTATATAGAGTAAGCTTCATTACGACAACATAAAACATTGGACTAAGATTTTTATATATATATTTTTTTAGTATATGTTGTTTCATATAAAACACAAAGCACTTGGAACCTAATACCTTAGAAAATTATGATCTTATAACCAAGTTGCTGTTGTTAAAAAATGGTGTTCAAGCAAGGTTCCCCTTAAATCAAGATGTAGACTGATTAACTCCTAAAAAGTTAATTGTCTGATGTCCTTATTTGTTTTTTTCAAGGTGGAAGGCTACAAGTCATAAAACTTTATGCCTTGCACATGGAGATAGTGGGTCACTGAAACATTGGATAAGTAACTTTTTGAGAATTGATTACCCTCCATCTTTATTTAATCATAATTCAACCTACAATTATGGTATTTGGTTCATTCAATATAGATTATTATAGTGCACTCTGACACTTTTGTTTCAGAAATGAGCAGAAGTCAAGGAGGAGTGAGCTCTGGATATAGAGGAAGATCTGATGCCAAAAACTGGAGAGATCCTTCAAGCTCAAGTGAAAATGATTATTGTGAGTATTATTTCTGAGTTTTGTTGTTCCTTTTCCCTCTAAAAAATGAATAAAAAATATAGTTGAATATAATATCACTTATAACCAATTTCATCTTGTTATAATCATATTGTGGTAAAAAAAATACAAGCAAATGGGAATTTATAAATACTACTTGAGACTTTTAGAATTAGGATAATATAACCAAGTTGATGTTTTGAAAGAAACTAATATAACAAGGTTCCAAGGTAATTTTTAAAATTTCTTAAGGAGTGTTGTATGACACATAAAAATTGCAAATAAATACATTGGATTCTTGTTATAAAGCCCTCCCACATATAACAGCAACATGGTCAAAACAACATAAAATCTTGGTCCCAATGACCAATATTCCAATGACAATAATATGTTTGTTAACAAAATTTTATTCTATATCTGGAAGCGCAATTTTAATAAGTAGTCACATAAAGAGTATTTAAATTCAAGTCTAAGCCTATAGAAAGAACGGCCATCAATCCGTCAAAACAAGTGCTTACACTAAGTGCGACAATTAGCCATCTTTGCAAAATAATTAACTCAGGTCAGCAACAAATTACTACATCAACTTTGGCAAATTCAGAGCGTCCAGCTGGAAACATAGTTTCAGACTAAAGGCTCTCGTCAATCCAGGGCAGTGTTTGATTTAATCAGATCACATGAGATTTAACAAATTCTCAGAATTGGCTTAGCCAATTAGCAAGCTAGACACCTTTTTGTCAAATTATGGAGATTAAATGAGGCTCTGCAGATCTCATGAAATCAGAACTTAACCTCTACTAATGAGCGCCATTATCCTGAAACCACGATCTCTATGTTGCTGTTATGAATTTACCAAAGCAATGTTGTGTCAGCAACCCGAGGCTGCTAGTTTGCGGAAACATTCAAGAGATTTTGCCTAGTTTAAGTGTTTATTCTGACTATAGAAGTGGCCCTTATTTTATAGATCAACATTCACCTGGCTGAATTCTCAAGCAAGATTCTAAAGTTATTAATTTTTAAACTTCTACTATAGACCAATAAAAAAATCCATACATCAAATTTCAATATAACATCACATGGAACCAAGCTGTTGTTATAACACACACATATCTTTAGGGGGTCGGTGGAAGGCTGGTTAAACCGTTTGGTTTTCGACCACTATGACCCGGGTTCGATTCCCGCATTGGATACTTTTTTCTGTTAAAAAAAAAAATGCTCCAATGGCCCCCGATTCTTGCAAAAGTCCAACCCCACCAGCGAGTGCAAGTAACCAACCGGGGATCTGGCACATTTGTAAGTGAAAAGTCGAACTGCTTTTCGCATGTGTAGACATGTGGTGCGCTTACAGTAAAAGCAGTCGCTAACTACCCACCATGATTACCATGGCTTTGAGATAAGAAAGAAGAAGAAGACCTATGGGTAAAGCCAAAGTGTCCTTTAGAGAGAGGTGTCCTCTTACCAGAAAGCTGCTAAAGTGTAAAAGTGTTAATTTTGGTGAACACTGTCCTTTGTAGAGAGGTGTCCATTTGGAGGATTGGCCTCTCATGGAGGTTTTTTCTATACATATATACCTTACTAGACGAATGACCCGGGCAACGCCCGGGTTTACCCGATTAAATGTTTTATTCAAACACTATTCGTTACAATTATAAATTTGGCGCCGTGGATGTCACTCTTGTGAAACGTCCCGCTCCAAACTTTACAGTCAGATTAGTTACGATATACACATGTGTAAATCTTCAAATCAAGCGAGCGTCTATAAATATCTCGATTTAGATCAAGTATTCTAATTATTAAGCGAACTATTATTAATAAAATTTTGAGAAGATATCGATTTTAAACGTATTTATAACCTTGATAGAGGGCGCTGTTCGTGAGCTAAACAGAATAATTTGAATATATAGTTTTAATATTTAACACTTTCGTGGCCAAGGACGTACATGTACGTCCTAGGGCTTCGAAACTAAAGGACCAAGGACGTACCGGTACGTCCTCATACTTCTAAAATGCATGGGGAAATTAATAACGGCCGACGTCCGGGAATCTTTGAGGAAATATAGCCCTTGATGTTTATTAGTTCATTTGAGATGCAATAGATGGCGTCTTGACCCTTCTTCCGGTGTAAAGGGAAACTAATGGCAACTCGGTCTGATTGAGTCACTTGTTTACATTTTTCTTTTTTTCTCTATTTCTTGCTAACTTATCACGCTATTTTTCTAACTTTGGTCGCTCTAAATAATATAAATAATGAATCATCTTGAGCATCCGAGTACTTCAAAAGGTATTTCCACATCTTTTGATTCTAATATTGAGGATGATATCTTAGAATACGTTTTTGACTCGGGATCTGAAATAGATGATGAGGAAAAAGACCCAGATTATAAATTTGAAGACTGTCAAAGTTCAGATGATGAAACTATTATTTATAGTGATAATGAAATTGATATTGATCCTCCTCAAGCTAAAAAACCAAGGCAAAGTAGTGGTACAACTAAGAAAAATAATTCAGCGACAAAAGTAGGGGGTCAAATTAGCGGCCAAGATCCTGGCTGGCGCCTGGCTGATACAACGGGAGGGCAAGCTGTAAATCTTCCCCCATTTACGGCACAGCCTGGTGTAAATTTAGCTTCTCCTGTATCTACTCCTTTTGAAGCTTTCAAATTATTTTTTACAGATGAAACCTTCAAAAATATAAAGACAGAAACTAATCGATATGCTAGAAGCATTATCGATCGCGAGTCAAAAAAAGGACCTCTCCAACCCCATGGCATTCTTAGCCAATGGAAAGGTATTACATTAGTGCAGCTCAAGTTATTTTTCTGTGTCATTATCCACATGTCTTTGGTAAAAAAAACCTAAACTAAAGGACTATTGGTCCACAAATAATTTTTTGAAAAATACATTTTGCCAATCAATCGAAATGCCTCGATCTCTTTTTATGAGAATATTATCTATGCTTCATTTGAACGATAATTCTAAATATATTCCATATGGCAAGCCAAATTATGACAGATTACATAAAATTAGACCATTTTTGAACTCTCTGATTTATGCATTTGGAAATGCCCACACCCCTGAGCAAAACCTAACAATTGATGAGGCCATGTGCCCTTTTAGAGGAAGGGTTACATTTCGTGTATATATGAAAGGAAAACCACATAGGTATGGTATAAAAATATTCCAGATATGCGAAGCCATTTCAGGATATGTTTATAATTTGGACATATATACAGGAAAAGATGAAAGCAAACCTGAAGACCACAATTCAGTCCTGAGCATTGTAGATAGATTATCATCTCGGTTTCAACAACAAGGATATGTGATTTATATGGATAGATGGTTTTCTTCTCCTGAAGTATTTGATAAACTTTGGGGAAAAAAAATTATGGCAGTTGGGACTGTCATGCCTACTAGAAAAGGCATGCCTAAAATGGCATTCTCCAAAAAGCTTCAGAGAGGAGAAGCCATCATGATGAGAAAAGACCATCTTCTGGCCATAAAATGGAAAGATGTTAGAGATGTATATACTCTTTCAACCTTTCATGAAGGAAAAATGCTACCAGCAAAATGCAAGGGAAATAAAGAAATGATGAAACCAGATGTAGTCATTGATTACAACAAGGGAAAAGTAGGAGTTGATCGAAGTAATCAAATGCTTTCCTATTATTCATTTTCCAGAAAAACAATGAAATGGTGGAAAAAAATATTTTTTCATCTCTTTGGACTCTGCTTTGTAAATAGTAACATCATTTACAATAAATCAAATCCAGGAAAGAAAATGAATTTGAGAGACTTCTACTTGGCCATTGGTGAAGCACTTCTCAAAGAAATTAGTATAGAACTTTCTGAACAGGGAGCACAAGTTGCATGTAATGTTTCACGCCTTAGTGGAAGACATTTTCCAACTAAAATTGTCCTCGAAAATGGAAAAATAGGTCAAAGAAAGTGTAAAGTTTGTGCAGACACAGGAAGACTCTCAACCAGCGGAAGTGCCTGTCGTCGAGACACGCGCTATATGTGCAAACAATGTGGCATATCACTTTGTATTGATAACTGCTTTGAAAAGTACCACACAATAACTGAATATTGGGCATAATCATTTTATTTTTATGTTTGTAAATTCATTATAACCTGATTTTGTATTTTTTATAGTTTATGGCGTGAATTAAGTTCTTTCTATTATTTTTAAAAAAATAAATACCAACTTTTATAAAATAAATGTTTTTTGTTAATTTTTTAATCAGTGTCATTATATTTTATAATGTTTTATTAGCACATATTTAAAAATTTATGAATATATATATCATATAATTTCAGATACAATTTTTTAAAAATGTCTCGTTTTTGTCCGGTCCCACGAGCGTAATTAGTAACCAAGCCCTTGGTCTTAAAAGTGTTAATTTATATATAATTTAAAATAGCCTATCGTTTTCCTCGTACTTTTTTTACCTATGTATGGAAATCTTGGTACTGTAAAAAAAACCTTGCTTCAATAATACAAAAAAAAAAAAAACACCCAGGCTAAGTTTCGAACCAAGGTTGTGGAAATACGAAGCCGCACCCCTAACCATTAAGCTACGCTTGGCATTATAAATAATTCGCATGCAAAGCTATTTCAGGCATTACATATTTCTAACGACCTTTTTGAAATAGGTTTTTGAAACATGGAAATTTTAATACTTAAAATATATAGAAATAGAGTGAACACAAATAAAACATACCAAATATTTCGAATTAGAGCAGTTATTTTAAACGGCGAATTAGATCAGTTATATCAAAAAATGAAAATCTATATATATAAAATTGAATGTCTGTCTGTCTGTCTGTGTGTGTGTGTGTGTGTGTGTGTGTGTGTGTGTGACAATTTTGACAATTAAACATTATTTATTGTCTTCTAGACAATGTTACATATCAAAGAGAGAGAGAGAGAGAGAAGAAAATATATACAAAAAGAATTAAATATATACATATATAATATACAAATTTACAAGGGGGCTAAAAGTAGGAGACCTCGGCGCTGGAGGGTCCTGGACCAGGCGATGAGCTGGGTCCTCTACCGCTTCTCCGAGCCCAACCTGGACAAAGTAGCGATAGATTCGCAACTTTGCCGACGCCAGGATGGAAAGGGCATCGTCCTCAAGGCCGGACCCGCCGAAGATCCAAGCCTGCAGGTCAGGGGGCCGCCCTATGATGTTGAAGGCCTCTCTGATGAGAGGCCTGATGGAACGGCAGCACCAGTAACGGTGGCCGAGGGAGTGGTCGATGGACCCGCAGGCAGGACAGGAGGGGCCGACCGAGGCAGGATGGGCCGGATGGGGCAGGGCGTGGAGGGCTAGCTTGAGAGCTGCGTCGGCCTCGTGACCCGAATAGGCGCAGCGCCGCAGCGAGGCCCAGTCGATCCTGGATGGTGGATTGATGGTGGGCGTCCATCTTGCCAGGAATCTGGAGATGGGCGTGGCGGCGAGGCGCGGACGATCCAGGGCCTGTGTGTGTGTGTCCTCTATGGATTCAAAACCATATTTCCAATCGCCGTGAAATTTTGGGATATTATTAGGTGTATCCCCGGAAAGGTTTACGAAAAATAATTTCTTGAATATCCTTAGAGTTATTTGCAGATTTGTAGCTTTAACTCGCAAGCAGCGCCACCTTGCGACGGAGATAGGCTTAGGTCTGCCCCCCACCCCGCCCCCCATCCGGCCGGTCAGTCCAAGTTCCCACCGACCAATCAGAGGGATCAAGAGGTCCTGGCGCGCAGGGGGCGGGTGACCTCCGGGAACTACGTCCATCTTCCATAAACGACCATGATTTTATTCAACTTATCGAGTATTTTTCAAGGGACCGGGAAAATATGTAGATAAAACGATTTTGTAATGTAGAAAATTAGGAAAGACAAAATTCAGGATGACACGGCACACAGGGACCGGGAAAAAATAATCACTTTATCGAGAGATTCACGACCATGATTTTATTCAACTTATCGAGTATTTTTCAAGGGACCGGGAAAATATGTTCACTAGATAAAACGATGATTTTGTAATGTAGAAAATTATGAAAGACAAAATTCAGGATGACACGGCACACAGGGACCGGGAAAAAATGTTCACTTTATCGAGAGATTCAAATTTACGAGTTTCAAATTATCAAAATATATCTTCTTTTTTTATAAGTTTATAGAGAATTGTTTTAATAAATGTTCGTTAGACAAACCTTTACTCGGGTAAAACCTCGGGCGAAGCCGGGTACGTCCGCTAGTATATAAATAGATAAAACATACCAAATATTTCAAGAGCAGTTATTTTAAACTGCGAATTAGATCAGTTATATATAAAAATGAAAATATATAAATAAATAAAACCTACCAAATATTTCAAATTAGAGCAGTTATTATATAAATATTTATATTATATTAATGAATTACATATTTTATTCTTATAAAGATTATCGATAAAAGGTACTTATATATATATATAAAGGTTCTCATAAAGGTTACTGATTTAAAAGTTTATTTTATTTTATTTAAAGAAACATTTTCATTTAAGTATTGTTATTTATTTTAAAAGATTAAGTAATTGTGCAAAACGATAATTGCCTTAAAAAGAAATTGCCTTAAAAAAAAAAGAAACATTCGTGGTGATTTTGTCTTGCATTCGTTTATACAATTATTATATATATTGGCATCATATATTAACTTTATGAACGGAAAAATATGTCCAGGGTAGCCTAGTGGTCATGGCATCTGCCCTTGACACTTTTTTTATTTTATCCATTCTGACCAAAATCTATCCGTGAACTTCACACAGTGAACTTCACACAGACAGAATAAGGCAATTATATAAGTAGATTCATTTTTTTAATCCTTACACATTTGTGTCAGCAAAGACTAGATAAGTCAGCAAAATATCTGGATATGGAGAGAGACCCGAAGATGGATCCTTAAGAAGTTACTCTGTCCCAAGAAAACCACATAGAGTTTTTTATTGTAATTATTTTCTAAAAAGTAACAAATCTAATTTTAACATATATTTAGAGTTTTAAAAAATTACACAGGCCTGTGTAATTGTAATTTTTCATAAATTCAAGAAATGTTTTCGACTGATTTGTATGTTATTTTGTATTCAGATTTCAAAAATGGCATCCATTTTTTCCCATCACTTAAGAACAACAGGAAAAGGTGGAGTTATATAACATCATAATTTGGTAGAATGAAATATTCTGAGTACACATAAAAAATAAGAGGTATAATTCTGGTTTTGGGAATATTTTCTTCAAACTAGCACTTTGTGTGTAAAATCGATTTCAAAAAAGAATACATGATGTATTTGTTCAACTCCTCCATTTCTGGTTTCAAAACTGGATGAAAGAGGGGGGGGGGGGATACTTCACTAATAAACCAAGGTTCAGCTGACCCAGTTGATAGTACCCTGTAAAGGCTCCAGGCACACAGGATGTGCCACATCTGTATTTAGGAGCATGACTGCACCATCTCTGTTCCTTCTATCAAAGATAACACTTTTATATAAGTCAATCTGTCAATGAGGAGTAGTCTCAGTTTTATTGAAAAAAGCATACTCATTTTACTTCTCTCAAACCTGAATCTCAAGCTTCAATTCTCTTCACTTACACTCATGGATAAAACTTGAGAAGTTGTACCTTTTAGCATGTATATCAGGATTCAGACAATATATCTATTAGATATTTGATACAAATATGCCTATGTCTCCTTCAAAAAAAATAAATAAATAAAATAAGACAACATCAAAGACTTTCCACTTCTTAAGTTTTGTCAATGTGTATGTGTCATCAATTGATCCCAGCAAGTGTTTGCTTAAACTTTCCTGTGTTTCCCAGACTGCTTCAGAGGAAAAGGGAGGAATGTTACCAAGCCAATTCCTGGAGTTGGTTGGTATTCTATTTGTTGCCTATTGTGTTGTATAATGGCCAATTATTTCGAGTAAAAGAGTGAGGCCTATTGTGAAAATTTTGACATCACTTTGATGAGACAGATTTTTAATATTCCTCACACTTTACCTATAGGAGAGCATTACCTCTTTTTTAAGATCACATTTTGGCTGACATACACAATGCTTGATCTATATTTTTTGCAAAAAAAGTTATATGAAGATTCTGTGAAATTCATCATTCCAGTCACACAGAGAGTGTCAAAACTATGGAAAGATCCTGGTTACCTGGCATTGTGTCATCACACCTTTTCAAAATTACATCATTGTGTGACACCTGTCTCATAAATCCTACCATTTATCAGGTAGTACATCTATACCTCAGCGTTCCCTCTTGCGAGGCGAAGAATTAATTGGTTTTGGGCATGGTTTAAATTCTCCCATTATCTTCACATACCTAAGAATTGCGATAGAAAACCATCAATCAACAATTCTAAAATTCAAATTATTCCTAACATGTAGCTAACCGAAATCTCTAAGATTTTTCCTCACGTGTATGAGTCCTCGTCCCGCTAGATCTCAAAATCACCTCATAAAACTAAAACTATACTCCCTGATGAGAGAAACTAACAAATACCATTTCCTATCAATAGAGTGTTGTATAGTCCTGCGAGGCTGTGATCCTGACAAATAAAGAAATCAAAATAAATTGATCATATTAAATTCCCTAACACTATTCTATAGTACCTTTGGAGAGATATTAACAGTATATTAAATTCTATCTTTGTGATTTCACTCATTGCACACATTCATACTTCCTCTTTCCTTTCCCATTTCACAATTGCTTGCGCGTGCACATATTAAGTTTTAGAATCTATTGTACAAACCAAAGTTGTCCCTTTATTACTATATAAATATATCTAAAACTAATGAAATTTCAGAAATCGTCATATGTGAAATCAAAAACATAACACCCTACACGCCC
Organism: Cordylochernes scorpioides; assembly: GCA_030710605.1. NCBI lineage: Eukaryota > Metazoa > Arthropoda > Arachnida > Pseudoscorpiones > Chernetidae > Cordylochernes > Cordylochernes scorpioides. Next base: position 31,283,137 of record CP092867.1, read on the forward strand.
TTTGATAAAATTAACATATGCCTCATACAACCTCTTAACAAACCATTTATATTCAAGAAGTGGCTAATAGCAGCCTTATTTGAAAACAAACCTAATATATAAAAGTGAAATTTATAGTCTTAACTTATATCTTTGTCCCAACACTAGGTGCCGCAGTAAAGATGGTTTAATAAGACTGTGGGATGGTTGCGTGATGTGTTGGTGTGGCTTGTGGAAAGGCCGCTGATAAAATTATAATTAAAATTAATTTATTTAAAGCCAGAAATATATAAAGAGAAAAGAAGTAACGGTTGAAGTAACGGCCGTTGGGAGCAGGCCTTGTTGTTATGATGCCAGTGGCCAGCAAAAGTCTCGGATGATGTCCCACGCGCATGCGTAGTCAGGCCGCCACACTACTGCCCGTATGTGTAGTGAAGCTTGTTGGGTGCAAGGAGGATATGGATGGTACCTTTTTTTAATAATATTTTCTTTTAATGCTTGAAGCCCTTAAAGAGGAAAAAACAAATATACCCCTATGAAGAAATTATATTTATTTTAACAATAAAGTTAAAGTAGAGACTTTTAAGAAATTATATAAACATATTTACAATAAGAGAAAAAAAACCAACCTGAGAGCATCTAGCTTCTCTGCCCAAAACAAAACTATTGTTTTTCTTTTTAACTAACTAGACATATGCAAATCCTCTATTATTGATAAATTTTGCACAAGAATTTACATATATAAATTTACAATTTTTTTTATAATTAAATTTAAAATCCAAATTATTTAAACAATATAATTTACAAATATTAAAGTATCCTACATTTAATGAAAAGATGATCACCTCTAACAATCGGCCCCATGATCATCATTTCTCATGATTTACATCATAGCTATATTTACACAAAAGTCTAATGAGATAGAATGAAATAAACAAGACAACACAGTGAAGGAATTTACAGATGATGCAGAGTCCCTTGTCGACTTGTACAAGTAGTGGACTTCACACTCCCTCCTGCTTCGGGTCCAGTCTTGTCTGAAGATGAGTCTTGAATTAATTTGTAGATAAGTTCATCTCCAAAACAGTTTCTCTATGAAACGACTTAGTTTCTCTTTAGATAAAGGTTTAGTTAGGAAGTCTGCTAAGTTTAAATTACTATTAACAAATTTTAAAGTGAATTCTTCCTCCTCAACAAGTTTTCGAATGAATTGTAGTCTGATATCAATATGCTTGGTTTTTATATTTTCTACACTATTCTTACAGAAATATATAGCTGACTGATTGTCACAAAATTGAATAGGTTTTCCCACATTAGGTAGTACGTCTTATTTCTTTTAATATATTAAAATACCATATTGTTTCTTTTACACTTTCAGTTAAGGCTGTAAATTCGGATTCCATAGAACTTAATGCAATACACTTTTGTTTTCTTGATTTCCATGTAAATGGGGTATCATCTAGATATAGTATGTATCCACTTGTAGAGTGTCTATTGGTCAAATGACTTCCCCAGTTTGCATCAGAATATGCATTCAAGATGCCTCTATTAACATTTGATAGGTTTATTTTATAATGTTTTGTCCTAAAGACATAATTCATTAGATCTGCAACGATTTTCCAATGCTGATATGTGTATCCATTACAGAATTGAGCCATTGTGTTTACTGAAAAAGAAATATCTGGTCGGCTTCTGTCTGCAAGGAAAGATAAACAACCTATTATTGATCTATATGAGTATTTTCTCATGAGTTCAGTCTCAATAATTTCATCTTCCTTAATTTTTGGTGGTAACCAGCACCCTGTTTTAAAAGGTAAATTTATTAATGTCTTAGGTAGATCTGTAAAACTAGTTATAAGTCTGTTTATATATGTTTCTTGATGTAAGTATATGCCCTTGTCTGTAGTTTCAAAGTTAACTCCTAACAGATATTTGACCTTTCCTAATTCTTCTATATCTAACTTTTCTTTAATAATTTGAATAGTTTTTCCAATTACAGATGTTTCTATTCCAAATAACAAGATGTCATCAACATATACTATCAAGATAACACTATTATTCATTTTGTATACACAGTTGCACCATTTAATGGTCTCAAATCCTATTGAATTCAAAATTGAATCCAATTCTTTATTCCATTCTCTTCCACTCTGATGTAACCCATAAATAGTCTTTTCCAAAAGACAAACTTTATCTTCACTACCTTTTATTTTGAATCCATCAGGTTGTTGCATGTAAATTTTTTCCTTCAAATTTCCATAAAGATAGGCTGATTAACATCTAACTGGACATGCTTCCATCTTAGCAAAGATACTAATATTATAAACAGGAATCTAATTATTGAAAAATTTACAACTGGTGAAAAAATGTCAGTGTAATCTATTCCATATTTCTGTCTATAACCTTGTGCCACAAGCCTAGCTTTATATCTTTTTATATTATTTTTATCATCCCTTTTTACGCTATATATCCATTTATTACCTAATATTTTCACACCTTGAGGTGGGGGATCTACTAATTTCCATACTTTCCTATCTTTCATCACCTTAAGTTCATCCTCCATTGCTTTAATCCAATTCCTTTTTTTCTGTGATTGTTGTACATCATTAAAGTTTTTAGGAAGTTCTACATTATAGATTTCCTCATGGAAAATACTTTCGTACAAATCATCTTCTAAACAATTTGTTTCTATTTTAACTTCATTTTCCTCGCTTATATATGGTTTTTGTGGTCTAAAAGAAAACATTTCAGAATTAAATTCAAGCTTTTGTGTTTCGCAATATTTTTGTACATCATTAAATGATCTAATTTTTGATCACTAGAAGGTGGATAATAGTATACATCTACTCGTGGTCCTGTCTTTCTAGGTACTTCTAGTCTTTTCCATTTAGTTATGTCTATTGGGGTAAGTGTATGTAAATTATGGTTATCACTATCATTATTTTCATAAGGGTAGTTATCATCCTGTGGATAAAAAACATATTGTACTCTAGAAGCAGTACCAAATAAAGAATCTACACCTTTCTTAGCTTCATCAATATATACATGAATGGTTTCTATTACTTTTCTATCTGCTGGTAACCAGATTCTATAACCTTTTGTTTTGGTTGCATAACCTACCATTATGCCTGAATTGGCCTTAGGTTGTAACTTATTTCTTTTTATTTTAGGGACATGTACATAAGCTAATGAGCCAAAAATTTTAAAATGTCTTACAGATGGTTTATGTCCTAACCATAATTCCATTGGACTTACTCCTTTCGTTAGAGCATGTTCACATCTATTTTTAGTATATATAAAGGTATTTAGGGCTTCTGCCCAGAATCTGGGTTGTAACCCACTATCTAAAAGCATTGCTCGAACACCTTCAATAGCAGTTCGATTAAACCTTTCAGCAATTCCATTTTGTTCAGGACTATAAGTTGATGTTCTTTCTATTTTAATACCCAAATTTACTAGAAAATTTTCAAATTCATTGTTACAGAATTCTAATCCATTATCTGTCCTAATACATTTTAATTTGGCATTTAATGCTCTCTCTGACTCATGCAAGTATTGCTTAAAATAGTTAAAGACTTCTGACTTTTCTTTTAGGAAATAAACATAACTTTTCTAGAGTAGTCATCTATGATAGAAAGAAAATATCTACTGCCACCAAGTGATCTCACTGGTGCAGGACCCCAGATATCCATATGCACTTTTTCTAAAGGTTTTCTAGTCAGAATTGTATAGCTAAATTAAATGATGATCTGGTGATCTTAGCTACTTTACATATATCACATGTGGTTGGATTACCCTGAACTTTTTCTAATCCTTTGACAGTATTCTTTTTACTCATAGAATTAAGTATTTCTGAGTTAATAAGACAAAATCTCTTATGGAGAAAATTGAGATTTGAGTTAAAAGAAACTGAATAATTTTGAGCTTTGGCTTTATTAGGGTATCCATTTACAATATATAATTTATCTACTCGCCTTGCTGTAAATAAATATTCCCCATTATTTTTAAAGATTGTCATTTTACCATTTTTCCATATAATCTTATTTCCTGCTATGTCTATGCATGATCCACTAATGAGATTCCTTCTCATGTTTGGTGCATATAAAACATTAAGTAGAGTTACCTCTACAAATGTGTTATTTATGTCTCTTAAAACAAAGTTGATATCTCCCTTACCTAAGATTGTTGACTTGCAGTCGACATCTCCAATCAAAGCGTCCATCGGGGGGATATCCTGGTAGTTCACAAACCAATCCTTTTCTTTGCAAAAATGAGATGTAGCTGCGCTGTCTATCAGCCATTCTCCCCATTCACTAGTTGGATCACCTGCTCTTTCACAAATGTGGTGAAAGCTTAGAATTTCTGAATGAAATGCAGAAGATTTTCCCTTGTAGTTCTGATCCTTTCTGTAGTGTTGCCATTGAGAGTTTTTGTTTCTAAGAAAACAGTCTTTTAAAGGATGGCCAGTTTTCCCACAGAAGGAGCAATTCCTTATATCATGGGTTCTTGCTGTTCTTGGATGCACTGTTGGCTCCAGCATGCTTCCACTGCTATACTGTGCTTTTGCAGAAAAATAATTTTAATTTCCTTGGTACATCCTGGGAGTTTTTGTTTGATAGCGTTTGCCACAATATCAAGTCCATCATCTTTTTTTCTTTTGTTGAACTCTTCCCGATTCATTTATCAAGTGGGCTTCAATGTAGAGAACTTGGACAATGCCATCATAATCTTGAGGTAATTTCCTTATCAACTGAAAACACACAAGTACTTCAGGTAGATCAAATCCAGCTTCTTTAATCAGTTGTTTTTTCTCTTGGACTCTTTTTATAAATATTCCAATAGTTTCTTCATCAGGAGCAAATTTCAGTTCATAAAATTCGTCAATCAATCCAGCCAGTCTGGCCCTTGAATTTGGCTCAAAATTCTGCTTTAATATATTCCAAGCTTCTTTTCCATCAGCAGCATTGGCAATCAACGTTTGGTATTTTCTTTCTACTCCTTGGTAAATAGTAGTAAAAGCCCTATCCTTCCTCCATTTGAACTCTCTTTTATCTTTGGCTGTTGCCTCAGCTGGAAGATCATGTTCATCTTCTATGATTAAATCCCAGCTTCTTCTATCGATTAGAAGGACCTTCATATCCATTTTCCAAATATTATAGTCAAAAGCATTCAGCTTAGGAAACGTGAAATTTGAATCATTCATTTTTAACTTTTAATACGGCCCCAGCAGCTTAGCCAATTTTTTTTCTTAAATAGCTATATTATTCAGCTAAAAGCTTGCAAATTGGCCCATAACCTTTGTTGGGTGCAAGGAGGATATGGATGGTACCTTTTTTTAATAATATTTTCTTTAATGCTTGAAGCCCTTAAAGAGGAAAAAACAAATATACCCCTATGAAGAAATAATATTTATTTTAACAATAAAGTTAAAGTAGAGACTTTTAAGAAATTATATAAACATATTTACAATAAGAGAAAAAAAAACCAACCTGAGAGCATCTAGCTTCTCTGCCCAAAACAAAACTATTGTTTTTCTTTTTAACTAACTAGACATATGCAAATCCTCTATTATTGATTAATTTTGCACAAGAATTTACATATATAAATTTACAATTTTTTTATAATTATATTTAAAAATACAAATTATTTAAACAATATAATTTACAAATATTAAAGTATCTTACATTTAATGAAAAGATGATCACCTCTAACAAAGCTTTGTCCCAGTTCGCGCTCACGGAAGCAAAGTGTGGTCGCCACAAGACATTCACTTAGAGCGACACAGCATCACTAAAACATATTTCATAAAGGTTTCTAATAACACCCTCTGATTTGCTAATATCTCACCAACCTCCCGGGGACTACTTTCTGTTGGTCTACTTGCTGCTGTCATCCTGGTATTTGCTAGTTGACTGAGCTGAATCCAGATTTTCAATAGTGAATGAATTATAGGGTTTTAGCACCTACCACTCTACATTAAAACTGGTCATGTTCAGCTAGACATGTTCTATTGTCAACTTCTAATGCAGAATCCTCTCTCTGTCCATTGGCTGAGATCTTTATGTACTTCTGCTTCCACAATTAAAGTTTCACATTGATATCTCCACATTTATTAATTAGCCAATACAATTCACCCCTCCTCACATAGAATATTATGAAATTATAGAATTGATATTATAAAACATGGTAAACTTTTTGTCTGAATAAATAGAATTTCAATGCATTTTAAAGGGAAAAGTGCCTTTTTATGGTAAATTCTCTTTAAAGTATTTCCATTTTGGAGGTGCTGTGACTTTTTTCTATCTGATAGAAAACACTATGTAATTTTTTTCCGTCCTTGGACATTAAATGTGTTTACCCAATATCAAAACATACAGAAATTGTCAATTATGTTTTTGTGATCAGGGATGATATATTGTATTACATATTGTTTGACGATGTTATATATTTGTATATGCTGCAGTACTTTATACTTTGTTTCGTTAAATAAAATGGCATCTTAAAGCATCTAGAAGACTCATTTTGCTATGTCATTAGAGAATTCATTAATTTATTACAATTTTGTATAGAGGACTTTATCGAAAGCCTGTTAATGTAATTTGCCGTGTGCAGAATGAGTCTTGTTGCTGATTGAGTTATATCTTGTTGAGTGTACTGAGGCATGTTGTGTTTATAGAGATATATACTGTTTAGTACATTGAGACATGTTGTGTTGATAGAGTTATATATTGTGAGTAACTGAGACGTTGTGTTGATAGAGTTATATATTGTTGAGTAACTGAGACATGTTGTGTTGATAGAGATATATCCTGTTTAGTGCACTGAGACATGTTGACAGAGTTATATTTTGTTGAGTGTACTGAGACATGTTGACAGAGTTATATAATGTTGAGTGTACTGAGACATGTTGACAGAGTTATATCTTGTTGAGTGTACTGAGACATGTTGACAGAGTTATATCTTGTTGAGTGTACTGAGACATGTTGACAGAGTTATATCTTGTTGAGTATACTGAGACATGTTGACAGAGTTATATCTTGTTGAGTGTACTAAGACATGTTGACAAAGTTATATCTTGTTGAGTGTACTGAGACATGTTGACAGAGTTATATCTTGTTGAGTGTACTGAGACATGTTGACAGAGTTATATCTTGTTGAGTGTACTGAGACATGTTGACAGAGTTATATCTTGTTGAGTATACTGAGACATCTTGTGTTTTTAAAGTTATATCTTGTTTAGTGTACTGAGACATGTTGTGTTGATAGAGTTATATACTACTCTGATCAAAAAGTTTTGACACTTTGCTCATAAAATCCTGAAAACTCAATATATTTTCTCCCAGTTTGTGGCAAACGCAAGCGTCGCCCTTGGATTAGAGACCTGCCAATTTTGAAAAATCATGTGCCACAACAGCGCGAGCAGCGGCTGTTCAAAGTGAAGCCATTTTGCCTGTGCTTCGATTTCGTTAGTCACCCAAATGGAGGATCAACGAATTTGCATCAAGTTCTGTGTGAAAAACGGATACAAGGGTGCCGAAATTTCTTGGATATTGCAAACAGCCTACGGGGATGCCTTCATGAGCTGAAGACAAGTTTTCGAGTGCTACAAGCGCATCAAGGAGGGTCGGGAAGAGACCGCCGACATCGAGCGTTCCGGGAGACCGTCCACATCAACCTGGCCTGAAAAAGTGGACAAGGTGTTGGAACTGGTGCGTGAAGACCAACAAATAACTGTCAGAGAGGTCGCCGAAGAAGCAGGGATATCATTCGGGTCGACTCAATCGATAATGAAGGACATTTTGGGAGTGAGAAGACTCAACGCCGTTCTTGTTCCAAAGATTCGACTTTTGATCAAAAGAACGCTCGGAAAGAAACGGCCAGTCTCAATCTCAAAGCGACAACCGACGACCCCGAATTGCTGAAGAGGGTCATTACTGGAGACAAAACTTGAATTTACGGCTATGATTCGGAAACTACCCAACAGGCATCGGAGTGGCGCTTCAAAAATGAGCCGAGACCAAAGAAAGCGAGGAAGGCTCCCAGCAAAGTCAAGGTCATGTTGACGGTGTTCTTCGACTACCAGGGCATCGTTCATCATCAATTTCAAAAACAAGGCTCTACAATAATTGCTGACTCCTACCTGGGAGTTTTGAAGCGATCAGGCAGAAACGGCCGGAGCTGTGGAGGAGCAAGTCCTGGATCCTCCACCACGATAACGCGCCGGCGTACACAGTCCTCAAAATCTCGAAGTTCCTGCAGGACCACTCAGCCTGTGTTCCCCCAACAGTCCCGATTTGGCCCCCTGCGACTTCTTCCTTTTTGAAAGCTCAAAAAAAAGTTAAAGGGTCGGAAATTTCAGAGCATTGAAGAGATCAAAGTGGAATCGAAAAAGGCCATGAAGGCGATCCCAAAAACAGACTACCAGAGGTGTTTTGCAGACTTGAAAAAAGGTGGCTGAGTGCATCGCGGCCAACGGGGACTACTTTGAAGGGGACAATTTGAATTTGGTAGAATAATAAAGTTTTTTTAAACTTATGAGCTAAGTGTCGAAACTTTTTGATCAGAGTAGTATTGTGAGTAACTGAGACATGTGTTCATAGAGATATATCCTGTTTAGTACATTGAGACATGTTGATAGATTTATATCTTGTTGAGTGTACTGAGAGATGTTGTGTTGATAGTTATATCTTGTTGAGTGTACTGAGACATGTTGTGTTGATAGAGTTATATATTGTTGAGTGTACTGAGACATGTTGTGTTGATAAAGTTATATCTTGTTGAGTGCACTGAGACATGTTGTGTTGATAGAGGTATATATTGTTGAGCGTACTGAGACATGTTGTGTTGATAGAGGTATATATTGTTGAGTGTACTGAGACATGTTTGTGTTGATAGAGGTATATATTGTTGAGTGTACTGAGACATGTTGTGTTGATAAAGTTATATCTTGTTGAGTGTAGTGAGACATGTTGTGTTGATAGAGGTATATATTGTTGAGTGTACTGAGACATGTTGTGTTGATAGAGGTATATATTGTTGAGTGTACTGGGACATGTTGTGTTGATAAAGTTATATCTTGTTGAGTGTACTGAGACATGTTGTGTTGATAGAGTTATATCTTGTTGAGTGTACTGAGACATGTTGATGTGCAGAAAGAAAACGACTACAACTTTTATCAGAGGAAAGGATTGAAGACATTGTCACCACTTTTGATTTTATAGCTCAAAGAGAAACCATTGATTACTTGAATGACCATGGGCGGATAGTCTTTTGTGTCAGAGGGTTTCCTGGTTCTAGTAAGGAATCTCTGAGAGAATTACTGGAACAAACATATCCTACTGCCAAGATCTTTTGTGCTAAATTTGGTCCCTTTGATATAGACCAAACTAATCATGGAAAAAATCATTTTTGGTGCAAAGATTTGTAAGTATGACATTTTAAAATTAATTTTATCATCAAGTCCTTACATGAATGAAAAAAATATTTTTTTTGTGTAGATTGATTGAGGCACTCAAAATGGGCCAATCTCCGCTAATTCTGGTTAACACTTTCATCATGGAATTTGAATTGGAACACTATCTCATTGAACCTAGAAATTTTGCTTGTACCATCATAATGATGGACACTAGCAATTTTTTTGAATTTGATATCAAGGTGAGTGATCCACAGGTTTGTTTTTTTACCATTTTACAAACAATTTTGATAAGTTCATTTGTGTATGGGGTTCTATAATTATTTTTACATAAACAATAAACAGTAAAACCTCCTCTATTTCAAGAAGTTGGGAACACAGCATGAAAAGGGTTCATTCTTTCTCATTCTTTGCAAAAAAATGGAGTTGTAACTTGACTCTGAATGCTCAACCCATATGACAAATGATAATTCATGTCTAGAAGAAGTCATAGAATGCAATCAACCTATATTATTAGCAGAAACTCGTCGCTCAATAGAAGCAAGCCAACAAGGCAACATTGAAATAGTTTCAAATGAGACCTCTCATGTTGAATTTCAAGATGTACAAGAGAAATACATTGGAGAGATATCAAGCGAATATTGAGATATCTGCAAAACACAATAAAAATTAAAATTCAGTGAAGGATCGGAACAATTGACTGCAATATCAGATTCCGGTTGGTGCACTACTAAAGATGCCAAATCATTTAGAGGACACTTTATTAAAATTGGCAACAATGTAGTCAATTGGAAATGCAACAAACAAAGAATAGTTGCAATGTCCACAAAGGAGGCTTAGTTATTAGCTTTTTGTGAAGGAGTTTGTGATGTTAATGGTTTGATAATCTTCTGAATGATCTTGGATACAAAACTCAAAGCCAATTCAAGTATATACAGATAGCCAATCCCTGATAGCATGGATGAAAAACCCAATACAAGGATTGAAAAGTCGACATTTTAATAGAAAATTGTATTTTGTGAGAAGAATTCCATTCAAGAACAGTAACACCCGTCTATAAACCATCCGAAATCATAGAAGCAGATATATTGACCAAAGGAATCTCCATCCCCAGACATGAACATCACATAAAGGAAATATTCAAAGTACAGAACAACTTGAAGAAAACCGATAATGACTCTCAGAAGTAGTTGGACGGATAAGGAGGGAAATGTTGGAATCCGGCCAACAGCTTCTCTCCAGATTGTGAAAATATTAATATTCAAATATATATTTCTCTGAATAGTTTTTTGTTTGAATAAATTCAGCAAAATTGTAATTCCTATATTTAGAACTCTCTTTTTTTTTTTTATAGAGATAATTTTGCAGAGGTAGAGAGAGTTTGCTGCTATTTGGTATGCAATGTTTTTGTTTTAAATTTCTATTAATGTAAAATAGGTTAATATGTATAAATTTTCCATTCTGTTATAAAATCAAGTGTTAATCTAAGATGTCTTGATTTCGAACATAGTCAAGTAAGAATATACCCTAACAGATAAATCCATCTACAGAAGGATATTTTGATACTAGATAAATATTTAAAATACCATCAATCCACACTGTGTCCATAGTTTTCAGTGAATATCCCCCCTTCTCACAGACTATATTGAATCTTAAACAATCAAATATGATTTGGCTCAACTTTCAATAAATGATCAAAATGCTTTTAAACCACACATGCTCCAAGTATAATAAGATCCTTTTAAGTTCAAATATTGATGAATTATATATTGAAACAAATGAAACATATCAAAGCTTTTTCCTGTTCGAGATTCCATATTTTTTCCGTTTAAACTTCTAAAATATACAGTTCATAACAAACCATGGAAATTTTATGGGATATTTGGCCACTATTAAGCTGTTGAGGACTTGAGCTGTTACTGTGGCAAGAAGACCCAGGACTCAAGACACCTACTGTTGGAATGCCCACTCTTATTTAGTGCTAGACAACAGACAGTTAATAATGTTGAGGATTTATGTGAATTTGTAAATAGCAGAGAGAATTGTCAGAGAGATTTAATCACTTTTGTATATATATTTATAACTATTGGTCTGACTTAAAAGGATCAGGTTCCTTATCTATATCATTGTTTCCTTTTTTCTTTTCTTGTTAGTGATCAATAACTGTTTCTGTTTAACAATTATAAATTGACGCAATTATTCCTGCTGGGGATATTACATTTTGTGTGTTGAAATGAATAAATAAATTGATGAACATCTAGCTGACTTTAATTCCACCTAAAGCCTGATTTCCTTGAATTAACGAGGCTAGACTGTATGTGTGTGTACATGTATTGGTTAAAGCCAACTGTGGTTGCAGGACCTGGTTAAAACAACCCATCAGAAACTGGGTGAAAAATATTTCTCAAAAAAAATCCCCAAGTGGTGCGACTACATCCCATGGTACACAGGCTGGTTTCTGAACCCTGCTGATTCAGATGAACTCTTCCAATATGCCATCAAAGTGCTCGACCCTATTTCTTATGCCTTTGAGACAGAATTGAATTTGGATTTATTTGGTAAATATATTTTGAGTTCTTGCATTTCATTAACCCCACAAATAAGTTTTTAATATCATTTTCTATTTTTCAAAACCATTTTGTTTGGAAGTGTTTGTCCCCCCCAATAAATAAAGCTATATTAACTGCCCTTTTATCTTTTTCCTGACATTTGGGGGACTCCATGTTACCCTTTTTTCACTGATTTGGAAGAAAAAAAATTCACCGAAATATCAGGAAGAATTTAAAAGAATAGCATTTTTTTTAAAGATAATCTGTTGGTTGGAAGTTTGTTTGCAAAAATACTTGTATATGTGTACATTAACCAATTTTCCTGACATTTCAGTGATTCTGTCACACACAAAGAAAATAGCTCTATTCATTGGATCATTATTTATTGTTACATTGTCCTATAATTAAAAAATCAATTGCCCTGTATGGTGATTTGTTAGCAGAATGGATGTTATTATATATCTAACCAAAAAAATATATTAATACAGCTACTTGAATATCCTTCATAGTTATATGTTGGAATTTAATCTTGTGAAACTACTTGATTACATCATTTATATAAGGTCAAAAATACAAATAAACAAATTTATTTATATAAATAAGAATATATAATTATATATTAATAATAATAAAGGCATATTCTGACCAAAAGTGGTTTTGGTCAGAATATGCCTTTATTATTTTTAATATCAACACCTGACCTATTTATTTTTTTCTATTGTTTTCTCAGGTGTTAAGCGTATTTACCCAAGTTTGGCCTCAAATAGCCATTTCTTGGTTTTTCAAGAAGCCTCTGGGACCAAAAATATTTTTGGTCTCAGTGGTACAGCCTGCTCCACACTGATGAGCACCACCAACAGCGCAAAACACATTCGTGAGTGGCTTTTCTTGATTTATCGAGAAATTGGGTTGGCCAAATATCACGGAGCAAGTTAAATAAACATTTAGTTTATTTTTGCTCCACTTGATGGCGCTCTGTCATCTAAAAAGTACATGTGCTTTTGACCAGAATATGCCATTATATTTTTAATATCAACACCTGACCTTTTTATTTATATTTTTTTCTATTTTTTTCCTCATAAAAAATTATATATCTGTGGCTACTACACTTTGCTTCAACGCATGCGCGGGCGTCAACACTTCACTACGCATGCGCGTGGGACGTCATCAGAGACGCTGGGATTCAGCGGTAAACATGTAGGCTTACTCCAACGGTCTTTACTCCAACCGTTGTTTCTTTTCTCTCTATAATTTCTTGCTTTAAATAAATTAATTTTAATTATAATTTTATCAGCAGCCTTTCCACAAGCCACACCAACACAGCACATCAACAACCATCCTACAAATTGGTGAGCCGGACGTGATGCAAAAGTTATTTTAATCACACTTCTATATATTTTTTTATTTCATCCACGAAACTTTCAACAGCCCCAGAATGCAAGACGCAACTACGGAACATCCGGAAGGGCCAACATCCACGGCACCCTCCCAAATATCAAGATTGGCTTTCCGTGCACCACCATTCTGGCCCAACAACGTTGAACTGTGGATAAGCCAGCTAGAAGCCGCTTTCGGTCTAGCAGAGATCTCCCGCGACGAAACTAAATTCCAAGCAACGGTAACGAGCCTAGACCAGCCAACCCTTACTTACGTCGCGGACATCGTAACGGCCCCCCCACCCTCTGGTAAATACGATGCGCTGAAGGCAGGCCTTCTCCAACGACTCGGTCAATCAAAACAAACTAAAATCTTACAGGTTCTGGATGGGCGTCCCATGGGAGATCAGAAGCCATCAACAGTCCTTGCCGCGATGCAACATCAGGCAGGAAGAAATTTCTCCGATACAGCACTGAAAATGCTGTGGACTCGACGCCTACCTCAGGACATAAGGGCCGCTCTCGCAGCATCCTCTGAAACAAGTTTGAGTAAGCTGGCGGAAATGGCAGACAGCATACACGAAGCCATACTGCCAACGGTCTCAGCAGTGGACCAACCAAGCACAGGTCATAGCGCGGAAGCCCACCAACAGCTGATGACGCAAATCCAAGACCTGCATACGCAAATCGAAGCTTTGAAGTCATCCATGGACACCCCACACAATCGCTATCCGAACGATAGATACCCACCCCACAACAAAAAGGGAAACGCAGGAACTTGCTGGTACCATATGAAGTTTGGAGCGAAAGCTAGGAAGTGCCTTCAACCATGCAACTTCAAGGTCCAGGGAAACGAATACGCCCGCCGTCAGTAGGAGCCACTGACGACGCAGGCCTTACTCGCCGGCTCTTCATTACGGACCGACGCAGCGCCTATTTGTTTTTGGTCGACACCGGAGCCGAGGTCTCAGTGATTCCACCACCAGTAAAAATCGCTAGGCCCTCGCACAGGCAGCTTTTCGCAGCTAACGGATCTATCATCCACACTTACGGGGAACGACATCTTGAGCTTGACCTCGGTCTCGGACGTTTATTCCGTTGGCCTTTCATCATAGCCGACGTCGGCGTGTCCATCATCGGCGCAGACTTTCTCCGACATTACGGGCTGACAGTAGACCTGCGTAATCACCGGCTGAGCGACCCAGTATCTTCCCTTCACTCCATTGGACAAGTTTCCCCTTCCCCCGCTGTTAGCATTCACCTTACAATCGCCAATTCGCCTTACTCCAGAATACTCAGACAATTCCCAGAGCTCACTAGTCAGAATCTTGTAAAAAGCCCTCCCCGTCACTCAGTGACTCATCATATCGTCACAAAGGGCCCCCCGATTGCAGCAAAACCGCGACGACTCCCCACGGACAAACTCGCCGCGGCAAAGAAAGAATTCGCCTTCATGATGGAGAAAGGCATCTGTCGTCCATCCAAATCACCGTGGGCCAGCCCTCTCCACCTAGTACCCAAAAAAGACGGCTCGCTACGACCATGTGGAGACTACAGGAAACTGAATGCTGCTACCGTCCCCGACCGATATCCAGTCCCTAACATTATGACTTTGCATCGCATCTGCATGGTAAGAAAATATTTTCTACTATCGATCTGGTTAGAGCGTACCACCATGTGCCCGTGGAAGCTAGAGATATCCCTAAGACTGCCGTTATTACGCCTTTCGGCCTTTTCGAGTTTCCCCGCATGTCCTTTGGCCTATGTAACGGAGCCCAAACCTTTCAAATTTCATCAACGAAGTACTCCAAGGTTTGGATTTTGCATATGCCTACATTGACGACGTGCTTATCGCATCCGATTCAGAAAATCAACATGTATCCCATCTTCAACAACTTTTTGGTCGCCTTCGAGACTACGGCCTGACGATCAACGAAACCAAATGCACCTTCGGCCAACCTTCAGTCAAATTCTTGGGGTTTATCATCACTAACGCTGGAATCTCGCCGGACCCTCAGCGAGTACAAGCAATTAAAGACATCCCAATCCCTGATACTGTCGGAAAACTTCGACGTTTTCTGGGTATGTTAAATTTCTATCGGCGCTGCCTCCCCAATGCCGCTAGTACTCAGGCACCACTCCACGCCATGGTCGAAGGGCGCAAGAACGCATCCTGCCAATGGACCCCAACAGCACTCCAGGCTTTCGACCAGTGCAAATTTCAACTAGCCAACGCTGCCCTCTTGCACCATCCTTTTCCAGAAGCGCCTCTCTGCCTTACGGTAGATGCCTCGGATTTTGCTGTGGGCGCCGCGCTTCACCAGCAAGTTGGCAACAATTTCCAACCAATAGCGTTTTTCTCAAGGAAACTAGACGCTGCACAAAGAAAATACAGCGCATACGACAGAGAACTCCTGGCGGTATACTTGGCTATCAATCATTTCAGGCATTTTTTGGAAGGGCGACAATTTCCGGTCTATACGGACCACAAACCTCTCACATACGCCTTTCAACAAAATCTGGACAAGGCCTCACCGCGCCAATGTCGACACCTCGATTTCATCGGGCAATTCACAACCGACATCCGCCACATTGCAGGCTGTGAAAATGTACCTGCAGATTTCCTGTCACGCGTGGGACCCATCTCCCACCACCAACCTTATGACCCGAAATCCCTAGCCGAAGCGCAAGCAGTAGACCAGGAGCTACAAGCTCTCTTGACAACGGAAAACCGCAGCTCACTACAACTGGAAAAAGTACAAATCCCAGAAACGAACATTTCCCTGTACTGTGACGTTTCAACAGCAAAACCCAGACCTTTCGTACCCGCACCCTGTCGCCGCATAATTTTTTCTGCATACCACAACTTGTCTCACCCCGGAGTACGAGCTACTACAAGGATGGTCACCGCCCATTACGTCTGGCCGGCCGTCAAGAAGGATTGCGCACTTTGGACTCGCGCCTGCCACCGCTGCCAAGTCTCCAAAACCGCTAGACACACAAGAACGCCCCTTCAGTCGTTTAGTCCCCCAGACGGAAGTTTCAGTCATGTTCACATTGACCTGGTCGGACCATTACCACCGAGTGAAAACTATCGGTACATATTCACCTGCGTCGACCGATTCACTAGGTGGCCCGAAGCCCTACCCATACAGGACATCACCGCCAAAACAGTAGCAAATGCCTTCCTATCGGTCTGGATATCTCGTTTTGGCGTGCCAGCAAAAGTGACTACAGACCAAGGCAGGCAGTTTGAATCAGCACTTTTCGGTGAGTTGACACGGCTTCTGGGAATCAACAGAATAAGGACATCACCCTACCACCCAGCAGCAAACGGCCTGGTAGAAAGATTCCACAGACAGCTGAAAGACTCCCTTCGCTGTCACGATTCCACGAGCTGGTCTTTGAAACTTCCCCTGGTGCTCCTAGGGATTCGTTCGTCGCTAAGGGAAGATCTCAACACCACAACCGCTGAGCTGGTTATGGGAAGCCCCTACCCCTTCCAGGAACATTTTTCGAGGACCCCCCCTCTGCAAGCTCGCCTACCGAACCGTGGCTGGAGGACTTCAAGCGCGCCATGGCATCTCTGAAACCTGCACCAAGCAAACCACATGGGAACCGCCACGTTTACGTGCCCAAGCCACTCGAGACATGTTCCCATGTCTATCTACGTCGGGACCTGATATTGCCACCACTAGCTCCCCCATACGACGGTCCATATGAAGTCCTTTTTAGGAAACCCAAAATTTACAAACTGAAAATTAAAAAGAGATCCACGTGGGTGTCAATCGACCGCCTCAAGCCTGCTTTCACATCAGAAGGACCGATGTTTTCCCAAGACCCGAACTTAACAAACCAATAAGATTGCATAGGATCGCTGGAAAGATCCTACTGGAGGGGGAGTAGTGTGGCTACTACACTTTGCTTCAACGCATGCGCGGGCGTCAACACTTCACTACGCATGCACGTGGGACGTCATCAGAGACGCTGGGATTCAGCGGTAAACATGTAGGCTTACTCCAACGGTCGTTACTCCAACCGTTGTTTCTTTTCTCTCTATAATTTCTTGCTTTAAATAAATTAATTTTAATTATAATTTTATCAGCAGCCTTTCCACAAGCCACACCAACACAGCACATCAACAACCATCCTACATATCTATAAAAATAAAGGTCGCCTTTCTCCCGTAAAAACAGACGTCAAAACTAGACGCCATCTATTGATGAGTATAGAGAGTATTGAAGAACGCTATTCCCTGTCAAATAAAGGTTGTGTGGTTCTAGATGTTCTTGAAGAGCGCTATTCCCAGTTAAATAAGTTGTGTGGTTCTAGAAGATCTATAGAGCACTGTTTCCAGTTAAATTAGGAGTTGTGTCGTTTTAGAGGATCTTTAGAGCACTGTTTCCAGTCAAATTGGGAGTTGTTTGGTTTTAGAAGATCTATAGAGCACTGTTTCCGGTCAAATTAGGAGTTGTATGGTTTTAGAAGATCTATAGAGCACTGTTCCCAGTCAAATTAGGAGTTGTGTGGTTTTAGAGGATCTTTATAGCACTGTTCCCAGTCAAATAAGGAGTTGTGTGGTTCTAGATGTTCTTGAAGAGCGCTATTCCCAGTTAAATAAGTTGTGTGGTTCTAGAAGATCTATAGAGCACTGTTTCCAGTCAAATTAGGAGTTGTGTGGTTTTAGAGGATCTTTAGAGCACTGTTTCCAGTCAAATTGGGAGTTGTTTGGTTTTAGAAGATCTATAGAGCACTGTTCCCGGTCAAATTAGGAGTTGTATGGTTTTAGAAGATCTATAGAGCACTGTTTCCAGTCAAATTGGAAGTTGTGTGGTTTTAGAGGATCTTTATAGCACTGTTCCCAGTCAAATAAGGAGTTGTGTGGTTTTAGAGGATCTTTAGAGCACTGTTCCCAGTCAAATAAGGAGTTGTGTGGTTTCAGAGGATCTTTAGAGCACTGTTCCCAGTTAAATAAGGAGTTGTGGGTTATATAAAGTATTTAAGAGTTCTATTCACAGTCAAATAAAAGGTTGTGTGGTTCTAGAAGATCTATAGAGCACTGTTCCCAGTCAAATAAGGAGTTGTGTGGTTTTAGAAAGTATTTAAAAGTTCTATTCACAGCCAAATAAGGAGTTGTGTGATTCTAGATTTTCTTGAAGAGCGCTATTCCCAGGTAAAAGAGATCTTCTGCATCGCTACCTTTTGCAATGCAGGATTCGCACCAGGAAGCTTGGAATATTACCTGAGTAATGATGTAAGTAATCATTACATTGTTTTTACAAACAAATGAAAAAAGTGTCAATGCCGGATTTGATCCCTGGTCCCGCCTATTGAAACTTAACAGTTTATTCCACTCGTCTACTAGTCCACTAAATGTTACTCTATACTCTAACATAAATACAGTGGAATCTCTCAAAAACAACATCACTTCGAACCAAGATTTTAAGTGGGTATTATAACTATGATTGAAACAATTGGAGCTTTACAATTATGATGTCATAACCAATACTGTTATAAAAAGAAGCTTTTAAAATGCAGTTACCACTGTAATATAAAATGTATTAATAGAACATATCCTTTTCAATATTTCAAAGGTTTCATGTTTATTTAGATTTAAAAAATAAAATGAATTATAATAAAAATGAAAGAAAATATCTACTATCATATTTACACTTCAATTGTTTATATATTTACACTTATGGACAAATCGGCTGTCATCAGTTGCTTTTTTTTTAAGGAGACAGGCAGTTTTGTTCACACTTGGTTATCTTTTTTTTCTTCAATAAACGTCAATGCCTATCAAATATCTTATCGAGTTATTGTCTGAATACTGATATACATTCGAAAGGGAAAAACTTCCTCAAGTTTTGTACATGAATATATATATGTGTCAAAAGAGGCACCTTTCCACCTAATTATTCATTAAAATAATTAACTATATTTATCACACTATGAAGGCCAAGTCCCAAAACCATGGTATACAGTTTGGTCTTCTGTCTGAATTGGCCAAAACTGTTGCTAAGAGGCTCATTGCTTTTCACAACTAGTAAAGATTTTCAACTAGGGTGTTAAATATAATCAATGTTTTAATGTATATTTAAAGCGAGATGTGCCATTGACATGAATATTTTCCTCCCGCAATTTATTTTATATATATGTCGCCTCTCCCATCAGAAAAGAATTTAAGACAAAGGATTATCTATTGACCTTCCCAGCAAACTAGTGAATTCAACAACATTAATAAACAAAAACATCAATACACACGTTTTTTTTCCATTTCCAATACCATTTCTAAGATTCCACCCTTCAGTGTAGCATATACGAGGGCCATCTAATAAATAAGTTTCCCTATTTTTTAACAAATAAACAACATTATTTACAATTATGTAGTTATTTTATTTTCATTATACAACTCATAGACTACTTCTCTACATAATCACCATTTCTGTCCAAACATTTTTGATGCCGTTGTAGCAATTTTTTGATACCACTGTTGTACCAAGCTGTGTCCTGTTTTCGTAGCCAGTGGTTCGCCTCCGCCTACACTTCCACATCTTTCACAACGTGCTTGCCTTCAAGGTGCAACTTGAGTGCTGGAAAAAGATGGAAGTCGCTTGGGGCAAGTTCCGGAGAATAAGGTGGATGTGTGAAAATTTCCCATTTGAAGTTTTCCAGCAACTTTTGGGTCGTTCGAGCTGCGTGAGGGCGAGCATTGTCATGGACAAGTAACACTTTCCGAGACAAAAGTCCAGGATGTTTCTATTTTATTGCAGCTCTTAGTTTAGTGAGGACTTCGCAGTACCTTGTAGCGTTAACCGTAATGTTTGGGGGCAGATAGTCAACCAATAAAACACCCTTACAGTCCCAAAAGATGATAGCCTATAACTTTGCCTGCAGAGATTGTGACCTTCGCCTTTTTTGGTATACTTTCCTTAGGCTTCTTCCACACCATGCTTTGTCGTTTTGTTTCTGGAGTTGAATGATGCACCCAGCTCTCATCTCCAGTGACAATACAGGAAAAGAGTTGATCTTCATCTCTTCGATGCATTTCCAGGAAAGCTCGGGCTGCCTCGATCTGTTGTTGCTTGTGATTTTCCGAGAGCAAACCCGGGACCCATCTTGCGCAGACTTTGCGAAAATTCAAAACATTTGACATGATTGTTCCAATCGAAGAGCGTCCAATTTCAATTCCAGGAGGCAGTCGAATCATTATTTCGTCAATGGTGACGCGCCGATCTGCTTCCACTACATTCTGAACAGCAGCAACGGCTGCATTGTCCGTAGCAGTAACTGACCTGCCGCTTCGCTCGTCATCATGCACGTTTTGCCGTCCTTCCAAGAACCATGAAAGCCATCAGCGAACCATTTGGATGCTCATACATCCTTCACTATACACTTACACTAAATTGCGATGAATATTGACCTGTGAAAAATAATTTCGCTGTGAAAAAAATGAATTACAGAATGGAGTTTGCAAGTGGACACGTTCACCAATGGTAGCTCCAGGGAAACTGAAGCGCTACGGACTTGCGCATATGAGTAGCGTGATTTTGAAGGTCACACGCTTCCAATGCATCCTAGTGACCATTTCTTACACTACTAACTAATTTTTACAACGTTTTGTTCACAGAAAAAAAAATAGGGTAACTTATTTATTGGATGGCCCTTGTATAAGCAGAATGATCCAATGAATGATTACAAAGAAGCGGTCTGGTAGATTAAATTGGCCAAACCGCTGGGAGGATTCACCCCTGATGAGCCAAGCCCTCCAAATATTTTTTTATCACAGTAAATGCCGTAGAATTTTGAATTATTTGTGAAAGAAACATTCGTGTCTTAATGTTTTCACTTTGTAATTTACCTGAATCCGCTAGTTTCCGAAGGTGGTCACTAGATTGCGCTTTTTTTCAGCATCTATTTTAACTCTAAAGGTGACATTTATCTTTTATTTATATATGTGCTCTTAGCAAAATTTCCATATCTCTACCTTCTAGAAATGTGAGGTATTCTTTAGGAAATTACTACATAGATGCAGGTGAAATTAGTAGGAAAAGGCCTCACCCTTAGATCCGGTTGGAAAGCCAAGAATGCTACACCAACGCCATGGGGACACAGCAGTGGTGCTGAATATGGGTATGAGATGTCCGTAATGTCACAGTCTGTAAGCTAAGAAAAACTTTCTAACTGGGACATGGATTATGGCTTCCTATATATAGCTGAGGTCTTCTAGAGTGAGGAACTAGATGGATGGAGCTGAGATCCAGGTAGTTCTAGAATTTCCACCAATTCTGTGAAAATTATTTTTTTGGAGATTAGCTTGCTAATTTAAGAAGCTTACTCAGGTCAATGCCAATTTCTCCTTTTAGCCTATGTTTTTTTTTTTCTATTAAATTCTTTGGTTATATCTTTTAATAAGTGCTAAAGATTTTGCAACTCTATTTATAGGCATTTCATCAATTTTATTCCAGAATAATTGTAATGCTACATCGATGGTACAGAGTGTGAATAGTATGATATAGGAAACATCCTAAAATACAATTAACTTATCTTAACAAATCTGTTGTTTAAAACTATTGCCTACCCACCAAAGGTTTAATAGAAATATTCAAATTTTCAAAATTTAAACTAAAATGATGAATTGTGCAGGTGCTAGATTGGAATGGTAGAATGTCTGATCTGAACATTGTTGGTTTTCTAATTGACCAAGACTTGCTTCTTGCCATTGTGAGTCTCACTCAAGAGCAGCAGAAATTGGTAAAGAATCTCTCGGAGGAAGATGAAGAAGAAAGTACCAGAAAGCCAAGTACCTCATCCCCAAAGAGGAATGTTGATTATAACCCTGACAGCCCTCCCTGTTACTCGAGAACCACTCTAACAAAAACTATGGACACCAACCACCTCCCAGATCATGTCAGAATGGAGGAGTTGTCTGTCATAGTCTTAGGAGTCACCAAGGAGGCTACTTTCCCCTATGTTCAGAGTCCACAAAAATACCTTGGCCAAATCCTTGGCAGCAACACAAATATTCAGGATTACCTTTTGAAAGATGAGAAAAAATGGTAGTTTTTATAATGTCAACTTCAAGTATATCTTTGTACCATTCACCATACTTCAAGTCAAAAGTATCTTCACTGGATTGTTTTGATATTCTAAGCTATAAATATATATAATAATAGTGTTATATTTATAATATAATAAATAAAATTCATATAATAGCAGGAGTATAAATAGTTAAAAAGAAAGTAGATAAATATTATATTTTAAGGTATCAAAATGGTTATATATATTTTTTGTGACAAATTAGGGCTATAACAAAGTCATGCTGTAGCTTAGGCAGTTAAGTGTCACGAGAGGAACATAGAGGAAAAAAAGGAAGAATTGAAGGTATTAAGATAAGAAGAATGAAAGAAACATGTTAACCTTTTATCAAACTTTTCAAAGTAAAAAGAAAGAAAATTAACTTTTTTAATGTATTTTTTCAAAAATATTTTGATTTTCTTTGTTAATATAACTTTTATGTTAAAAATGCTAGTGCAAATTGTAGTCAAATTTATTTTTGTTTGTGTTAATGGACACCATAATGGTTCAACCAGAATGGAAAGAGATTGGTAGCAGGCCAGGTCTTTTCAAAAGTAAGCCTAGCGACAGCTTCAACCTTGCTGCATGACTGCCATACCAATCCTTTCGAGCATGGATTAAATGAATTGAAAGATTAAAGAGAGAAAAGAGAAAGGGAAAAAAATTGTGGAGGGTGGGGGGATGTAGGACTCAGTGTGTGTGTATCCTTGAATGTGAGTATGGCTATTTCCTTGTGCGTTTGTGTATGTGCCAGTGTGTATTTGTGTGTGCTCCTTCTCATGTGTGATTTTGTTTCATTAAACCTTGCTACCAAAATAAAATTTGAATCCAATTTACACTAGCAATTTTAACAAAAGCTATATTAACTAAAAATATATCAAAAATTTCACTAAAAAAAATAATTTTTATTTCAATTTTCTTTTTAAGTTCGATAAAAGATTAATATAGGTCTTTTTCTTATTTTAATACCTTTAAGTCTTTTACTTCTCCCCCTATGTTCCGCTCATATGACACGTAACTGCTGAAGTCACAGCGTGAACTTGTTATAGCCCTAATTTGTTACAAAAAGTACAAAACCTTTTGATACATTAAAATATAATATTTATCTACTTTATTTTAAACTATACTCATCTAACTATCTATACTCTTTATCTTATATATATTTACCAATTTTCTTTCATATATTATAAATATAACTACTTTATTATTGTGCTGTAATAGCTTACTAAACTCACAATATACCTTTAATTCTAAATCAAATTATTATATACCTTTGTTAAAAATTTTCTGTTAAACAATTTAAATATTTACCTAAAAAAATTAATATAAACTCATCTTACTCATTTAGATTTCTCTTTTTATATATATATATTATTTTTTTAGTTATAATAAATTAGTGCAAGCATGCTTCTCTGTTAAATATATATTTGCATACAATTTCCTCTTTTTCAAATTATTTCAATCACTTTTTAAAATAATTTACCTTTATTATTAACTTTACAATTTTTCTTTATATATATTTATTGAAAAGTATAAAGAGTACAAGTAAGAGAAACAGAATGAAAAAAAAATGTTTTTTTTTCTCCCTCTATTACTGAGGAGAACCACCCTAATATTGAAATAAATATTTAAAATGTTTAACATCAAGATTTAACAACATAACTAAGCTTATAAATCGGCTTTTAGGGCGTCATATACTTGTCCAGATAAAACATTAATAACAACAACAAAAATGGAGTAATGAATCTAATAGTCTTAAATAAAAAAAAATTAAAAACAATTTTTTTTTCTTATATATATTTTTATATCTAATTTATTTTTTAAAATTATTTTTAGGTTTTCCATTTTTTGTTTGTTAAAGCTGACTGTTACTCCATTATAATAAAAAATAATAATAAAAATATAAATATTCTTTTAACTCAATGTTCTGTTTCTTCTACTTATTCTTCATACTTTTCAATTTATATAAAATCACAGAGTGAGGATTCTTCTCTGTTAAATATATATTTACATAATTCTCTTTCTTCAAATTATATTTTAACTCTTTATTATTTACTTTATATGTATTGTGTGTGATATATAGTAATAATGAATATTTTCTTATATGTTGATAATTATTATTAACATATAAATCTTGTTTTTTGTGATATTTTTTTCAAGTTTATAGTGGATTTTTCAAATATATTATTTCATATAATATATTTTAAAAATCTATATTGCATTTAAAATGTTAGCTTTTACAAATAAGAATTTTACTTTATTAAACATTTGCAAATTTTTTAAAAAATAATTTGCTCTCTAGTATAATTTGATTATTTGTGTGTTGTTTGTTTTTCAGGCACATATTTTTTAGAATAGCAATATTTGTGTATATACTTGGATAATATAAACCATATTTTGTTTTATCTCACCCACATTTCAAAGATTTAAATTTGACTTCAATCTTATACAGTAGAATCTCATTATAAAAATTCCTCATTTGTAACAATTAACATTGTTATAACAACAGAAAAGGCTGGTTCCCAAATTATATTTTTATAATGAGAATATTGGGATATGCAATTATATAAAATACGATTTTTTTTTAACTTTATAAAAATATTTTTTATTATATATGGATGAAATAAACTTATAGTGTGTTTAAACGATTGCCTTTTTTTTTTTTTTTTGAAAATTAACACATAAGGAAGGAAACACATATACCAGAAACAATGACTTCCAAACTTAAATTACAAGATTTACTTTTTGTGGTGTACCTTGTAAGGTTCAGTAATCTGAACTAAAGGGAGCAATATTCCCCACAGATGGAATGTTTTCTAGGTGTTGAAAAATAGAACGAACCAGCAGTAATTTCCACCTTATGTATGTAATACTCCTTCACGACATTGTATAGCTACATTTAGTTGTTGTTTCTTATCCCCCTGTGTAAAGATTACATGAATTCCAATGGAATGGGGTGTAGGGGTGCATCTTTCTTTGATCATGGCACCATGATCCAGGCACACTTTGGTGAAAGTCAGACTTTGCCTGTAATTTGAGGTCGTTCCTAACATGGAAGCAGATGCCTTTGCTGCCTACTCTAACATGAGTACAGACGCAGTTCCTCCTTATCTCTGGAGAGGGGGCCCTGGCTGTCTATCAACGGGGTGCGTTGAACTCAGGATTTTTAAAGAGGTCTTTCTCCTCTTCTAACAATCTTTCTGTCGGTCTGCGACTGCTTATTTGTTTCGCAGGTGTCCTTCATATCTGAGGGTCAATCCCCCGTCAGCTACCTAGTGACGTGCCCTGTAGCAGTCAGCTCTGCCAAGGGACTACATTTAGTGCACTTTACCAGTGATACTTCAGAATAATTCGGCAGGGAGATACTGTTTAACCAATATTACTCCCTATAACGATACCAACGATTTCTTAAAACGTATTGTTTGCATTTGCAGTTTTAATAATCGATCAGCCTTTATAATGGCCGTCAATATCTTGCAGCTTAGCACCGTGATGGGGAATAAGGAACAGGAGATGTTCAACATAGAGTTTGCACGCTTCTTCTAGGTATCATACCATAGTTCAGAAGTAGAATAGCATCGGCATATGCAAAAATGTTTCCTCTTCCAGAACTCTTTCAAGGTGGTGCAGGAGGAGACCAGTAAAGGTAAAGACGAAAGTAATACTTAGTCCACAACCTTGCTGAAATCCTTGCAGTTTCGAATGGGCTGGTATAGTTCCTACATATTTTGGCTTTAGCGTAGGACCCTGCATCAATCAGCTGGAAAACTTCACAAAGGCTAGTCATTGAGATGCATCTTTGAGATCAGGATTCCTCGGTCCGTGGACTATAGGTCAGTAGAGATGACGCCCAGAAGCACTCCATTCTTCATGGTAATGTCGACCATATAGAAACCTAATGTAGAAGGAATAAAAATCTTCCTTGAACGGCCTAATGGTGTTGAAAAATAGTGTCACATAGTGTTTATGGGTATATACAGAAATTAAAGAGATATGTCATAATATTTAGAAATATTTAAATAAAGATAGCGCACGTGCTGGAAGTCTGTGTGGAAGTATGAGAGGGAAGTGAAAATTCCCTGGTCAGAACAACCCTGTGGGTGACCATATGTCCAGCCTTCTAACGGGCCCGTCTCACCCCTTTCCCCCTGTGGAATAATTTATCCTACTGTGGAGAGTTTGAAAGCACCTGGATTTGATGATCAGGGGACAGTTCTCACTGAGGTGCCCTCCGCGCCAATTGTTTCCAGGGTGGTCTTCAGACCTTCTCTTTTCCCTCTTCGACCTATCTTTCACAGGTTTTTGTTCTTGAATTCTGCCTCCTGTGTGTGTCCTTTCTACTTGTCACACAACTACCACAACTGATACACAAATCACCACATATACATGTGTATAAATAAGATTATTTACCGATAAATATATATAGGAAAAACAAACCTGAGGATGAAAAGGTATTTTTTTTTATCAAAACATCTCAACCATATTTAAAGAAAAATATACAGTAAAACCACGCTAATACAAACCCTGGATATAGCGAACCTTCCCTTATAACGAACCCATGGCGATTCCCAATTCATCCATTGAAAATACCATCGTTATAACGAAACTTTGCGATTTTTAAAATAACGAACTACCCCTATAACGAACCTATTTTCGGTCCCAAAATAATAAAATCTATTAAAAATACTATGCTTATAACGAAAATTAAAATTGTGGTTTAAAAAAATTTTAAAACAACAAAATTTTGAGCATGTTTCAGCTCACGGGTCGCGATTTCAAAACAAAAAATTAGCGGCATTGTTTGTTTTCATTTCCATTCTATTTTTGCTGTATGTTGTATACATTTTGATTGCAAGTGATGAAGATGGAGGAGAATTGATTACCATTTGCATGCTTATCTTACCTCTGGAATGAAAATATCCAACAGAGAACAGGACTTAATTTTGTAGGTAATCTTTCAAATATTCTAGAAAAGAATGGAATTTCATATTTTAAAAGCTGTACGATTTCCATCGTAGTACAAAATGAAATCCAAAAAATAATTCTAACTACAATTGAACAATCCATTCAAAAGGATAGTGTGCAAATTTCAACTTCCATCAACTATTGTCACTTAAAATATAAAAATAATTCAATATAAACTGAGACAAACTTAATTACTACGCTGCTGCCAAAAATTAATCATTTCATAGCCCAATTTAGAGTTTTCTGGATTTTTTTCCCTCAAAATTGCTTAAAATGTTGGAATCCTGATTGCTCCATAACTTTGATATATGAAAAGTATAATACAAGATGAAATTACACACTTAACAGCCTACTGCCATCTCATGATGGAATACAGAGAAGAATATCTGGGCGAATCTCTTATGCCTCAACCCAATGCTAAACAAAACGAATTCTGGGTAAATACTGCGCTGACTGACCTAAGCTTTGTTTTTGAAAATTAAAAATTTTATTAAGCTGTGAATCTGGTGGTTTCAACTGAACAAATGGGTGTATGTAATTATTAATTAACCCCTAAGACTATAAATTCAGAATTTAGACAACCCTCTACTCTTGACCCATTCATGTATTAATTAAGCCCTAAGACTATAAATTCAGAATTTAGACAACCCTCTACTCTTGACCCATTCATGTATTAATTAAGCCCTAAGACTATAAATTCAGAATTTAGACAACCCTCTACTCTTGACCCATTCATATATTAATTAACCCCTAAGACTATAAATTCAGAATTTAGACAACCCTCTACTCTTGACCCATTCATTTATAAAACTATAATTATTTATAATACAGGGTTATATATATTCATTTTTCACTTGTACAAATATAAATTCCCTTCAATACTATTAATTATTGTTTTTTTAAGAAAAGGAACTGCCTGCGCTCGATTACTTGCTTATAAGTTAATGCCAAGCCCTTTCTTGCTTCTCTCCTCTTATTTGATACATTGTAATTGACATTGCTGATTATTGTAAATATTACTGTTATTCCTCTATATATACCTTCTTTTACTTAGAGAATTTATATAAGACCAAAAGGTATTTTTGCTGTTGTATAATCTGCGCTACTAACAATATATTCTCCACAATTTCCATGTCTTGCAATTTCCATGAAGAATCTTCTATAAGACCAGTGTGTTATTTTTATATTTTCCCAATTTCTTACGTTCTCTTTTTTTTCTCTCCCTTTAACTTTTCTTACTTTCTACGTCTCTTTGGTGTGTTTTCTTTAATTATATTTTAGCTCACTAGATGGTTAAATATGAATTTTCAAGTTTTTCAGAAAAAATCTGAAATGTTTTCTGTATATAAAGAAAAACTCTAAAAGAATTGTCTCACTATCTTGGCTGTCAATCTCATACAGAAGAGAGAAAAAGAAAATTCTCTTGGAAAATCTTACAACTGTTATCTGACATATCCGTTTCTGCGAGATAAGAGCGAACATCGTGGTAAAAAAAGATTGATTGTCTCAGAGCTGTTACCAAAATAATTCACCAAGACATGACATATAATGATTGAAATATTTCTTCCTTCTTTGCTCTAATTTCTTCTATATTTTGCTTTCTATGAATGAAAATACTGTAAAAAGTTACGCTTCAAATTCTTATAACATTCATCAGCTGAGGAATTTTTATTAAAACGAATAAATCTTAGTAAAGTCTTATGTATGCATGTATCATATAAAAATTAGTGTTCTTTTTTAATCTTTTATTTATTTTTTATCTTTTTCCCTCTCAGATTTACCCAAACCAATCTGTTTATAAGTACAATTGTCTTAATTAGGGTTTTCTTGTATGTATAACTTTCACTATTAATATTAAATGTAATTAGCTTTTACTTAATTTTTTCATCTGCAGAGACTGTGTTAAATCCATGTATAAGAAATTTATTTTCCTCCAATTTTCAAAGACTAATTAATATATTATCTTGATTGTTTTAATTGTGTTTTCCTGTATATAAATTTCATATTACAATTAAATGTGATTAGCTTTAAAAACCATAATAATAACAATGTTTATTACTGGTACTATTACAGTTTTTCCTGCATGTACCCTACATTTATACTCGGAGAATCTGTATAAGACTAAAAGGTCTTAATAAAGTTTGTTGTTGTTGTAAATAGATGACTATTACAGGATTTCATGAATCTATTATATTTTCTGGCTGAAGAGATAATGCATTTTTAGGTCCATGCCACAAAAATCAATCAGCTATTTTATCCCAGATTTTTCAGCAAACAATACTTTCATCGCTCTTGCCAAGAATTACTTCAGCTTGTTTTTTGCTACCTCCTCTCAATCCTGAATCTTGAGCTGTATTTTTGAGAGGAGTCAAATGCATCTGATATTATCGTTAGGACAGAACACCCTTTAGAAGGCCAACTTATTTCCATTTTTAAACGATCATCTTCTACATGAGATACTGGTGCAATGTGTGGCTGCTCCTATCTTGGAGTACACATGCAGATCATCCAGTATCCCTGGTGATTAACCATCTATAGGAAGCTATCCACCGAGCCAC
This sequence comes from Cordylochernes scorpioides, assembly GCA_030710605.1. Classification (NCBI taxonomy): domain Eukaryota; kingdom Metazoa; phylum Arthropoda; class Arachnida; order Pseudoscorpiones; family Chernetidae; genus Cordylochernes; species Cordylochernes scorpioides. Next base: position 31,313,054 of record CP092867.1, read on the forward strand.
CTGAATCTAAATTTTTTTTGACAAGCTTATTATTCTTCTCCTTTTTCATCTGGGCTTGGGATTTTGGAAGCCATGGTCTTTTTTATAGGCCAACGGTTTCTGATTCTCCCACTTGTCACACTCAAATTTGGCTATATCTATTTGAATATTCTTCTGTCAAATCATCATGTTTATAAATTTCTGTGTAATTATATATCCCCTGCCATTCAGTGCATTATTTGATAAAAATTAATTATAAGTCACAATTTTGATTATAGAACTATAAGCACAAGTTAATAAGACCAAATAAATAAATAGTGTGTAGTACTTTTGTCTGAAAGATGGCAACAACGCTGTTACTGAAACGTCACACACTATTTATTTATTTGGATTTGGTCTTATTACCTTGTGTTGACAAAAATTACAAACAGCCTTCCTGCTTTCACTGACCCACCTCAATCCTAGAACTATGATAAGCCTTCCAGACTCGACCTCAGCTCGGAACTTCCTGGTCAACTTGTTCTGCTTAGCAATCCACAAAGGACTTGATTAAAAGCCCTAAGCACATTAGTCCATACTAAACTGAACAGCCTGGGTGTTCTGCACTCCAGGAATATGTGCTATATAAGCTCTCTCTTTAAATATGGCCAATTTATTTTGGTAAAGAATTACCTTGTGATTATCAGCATATACTCATATATACATGTATGTGGTGGTTTGGGATTCAGTTGTGGTAGTTGTGTGGCAAGTGGTAAGGATGCTCACAGGAGACAGGATTCAGGAGCAAAAACCTATGAGGAGTCAGAGAGGGGAAAGAAAAGGTCCAAAGACCACCCTAGAAACAACTGGCCTGGTGGGCACCTCGGTGAGAAATGCCCACTTATAATAAAATTCAGGTGCTTTCAAACTCTTTCAAGTAGGTTAAATTATTCCCCATGGGGAAGGGAGTGAGAAGGGGAGTTCTCTTTATTAGGCTGGACATATGGTCACCCGCAGGGTTGTTATGATCAGTCAATTTTTTTCCCTCATACTTCCACACAGGATATCTTTATTTAAATATTTCAAAATATTATATGAGACATCTTTATTTATTTTTGTATTTGATCATAAAAACTATGAGACACTGAATTTTCAACATCAAGAATTAGTAAACAAAATTTGTGAAAATCTGCATAGAGTAAATAACGAATTATAAATGGTCTTTATAAGAACAGAAAACATTTAAACCCTGTGTGACATCGTTGTCCATTCAATATGTTGTGGAACCACCGCGAACGACTATGCAGGCAACCACACATCTTGATACTGACTCAATGAGCATGCAGATAGTGTACTGAGGGATGGCTGCCCATTCCCTGTCAACCATCAGCTACAGTTCAACTTCTGAAAACAGTTGTGGCAGCACACGCAAACGACCTTCAATTAAGCATAAGCTATGAACATAGAACTCACTTAGGCTTTATTCAAGGCACAATGACTGCTCAGCTATACATTGCAGATGTGTTGCAACCTGTTGTATTACCATTTCTTGAGCAGACAAATAATGCCATTTTCCAACAAGATAATGCTCAACCACATACACATAACATCTCGTGAGCCTTCTTTTAAAATCTATCCTTTGCCCGCACGTTTCCTAGATCTTTCTCCAATAGAGCATGTCTGGAACATGATATTTTTAACAGCTTCAGCAAAAATTTGAAATGGCTTGGTCTAGCATCCCATAAAAAGTCATAAAAAACTGAGGGTATGCCACACAGTGTAGCTGCTTGTTTGACCCATATTAATATAATGATATAAAATTTTTGTGAGAGGGCCAATTATTACAAATGAACACAAAACAGGCTGAGAGCTTTCAGAAGAATCTCCCTAATCTGAAGCTAAGAAAGGTGTCATGCTATTTTTCTTATCTTCAGATTGAGGAAACTCCTCCAAAAGGTCAGTTTGTTTTGTGTCCTTTTATAATATAGGAATTAGCCCTAACAGATTTTTTTATCCTTTATGGATTCTTGTGTTGACATGGTTCAAATATGGATGTTTTGTTTAACTGAAAATTGCAAGAGCAAAAATGAGTTAACTGTTTTTAGCTTGTTGTGGATGTTAATGTTATCTATGGTAGACACACATACTTGTTCAATGTTTAAAATATTATCTGTTACCTATTTAAAAGCCAAGTGTAAATGCTTCATCAGAATTACTAGAGAATATGGTAATATCACTATTTTTTATTCGTTTCTTATTTAACTAAAACATCGTTTTTTTTATTTATCACAATTAGTTTTGAAATGCATTGAAACGATGTATTTGGTTTTCACCACAGTACAAAATGTTATGGTGGTGTTGAAGTTTTAGTAAATTCCTGAAAAAAGCCAAACCTGTATACAATGGTTTCGGAATTTGGCCCACTTCAGTACAGGTGCGGCTTCAATTTCGTAACGTTTAATGAGAGGTCTTAAGAAATTGGTCGAATTTTTCAAAAAGGTGTTCAAGCTGGTGAAGAGGCAGGGAGGATTTTCAGGCTAAAATACAACTCAAGTTGTGGAAGGAGTGTATTCATATACCAAAAGTGACACCTTCCTTTAACAATGTGTTAGCACAATACATTTTTAAATGTCGAGGTGTCACTTATATATAGCTCCCTTTAGTTCAGATCAGTGAACTTTACAAGGTGTAGCACAAAAAGTAAATCTCCTAACTTTAATTTGGAAGCCATTGTGTCATGCATATCTTCCTTATGCGTTTTATTTTTTATTAAGGCAATCATTCAACACACTATAAGTTTATTTTATCCATATATAATAAAAATATTTTTATAAAGTAAAAAAAAAAACGTTTATATAATTGCATATTCCAAATTTCCGTTATAAAAATATAATTTGGGATCAAGCCTTTTCTGTTGTTATAACAATGTGTATTGTTACAAATGAGGCATTTATATAATGAGACTCTACTGTATAAAATTGAAGTCAAATATAAATCTTTTTTTGAAATGTGGGTGAGATAAAACAAAATATGGTTTATATTATCCAAGTATATACACAAATATTGCTATTCTAAAAAATATGTGCCTGAAAAACAAACAACACACAAATAATCAAATTATACTAGAGAGCAAATTATTTTTAAAAAAATTTGCAAATGTTTAATAAAGTAAAATTCTTATTTGTAAAAGCTAACATTTTAAATGCAATATAGATTTTTTAAATATATTATATTAAATATATATTTGAAAAATCTACCTATAAACTTGAAAAAATATCACAAAAAACAAGATTTATATGTTAATAATAATTATCAACATATAGGAAAATATTCATTATTACTATATATCACACACAATACATATAAAGTAAATAATAAAGAGTTAAAAAATATTTTGTGAAGAAAGAAAGGTATGTAAATATATATTTAACTGAGAAGAATCCTCACTCTGTGATTTTATATAAATTGAAAAGTATGAAGACTAAGTAGAAGAAACAGAACATTGAGTTAAAAGAATATTCATATTTTTATTTTAAAAATTCATTATAATTTAAATTTTAAAATATATTTTTTAATTTTTTAGATTTTTTTCTATTACTGAGAAGAACCACCATAATATTGTAATAAATATGTAAAATGTTTAACACCAAGATTCAACAACATAACTAAGCTTATAAATCGGCTTTCATGGCGTCATATACTTGTCCAGAAAAAAACATTAACAATGACAAAAATGGAGTAACAAACAGTCAGATTTAACAAACAACAAATGGAGAACCAAACTAAAAAGCAATCCAAAAAAAAATAATGAAATATATATGAGAAAAAAAATTGTTTTGCTTTTTTTAATTGAAGACTAGCAGATTCATTACTCCATTTTTGTTATTATTGTTGTTTTCTGGAAAAGTATATAAAGCAAAAAGCCGATTTATAAGCTTAGTTATGTGGTTAATTCTTGCTGTTAAACATTTTACATATTTATTTTAAAATTAAGGTGGTTCTACCCCTTAATAAAGGGAGAGAGAAAAATGAAAAATGTATTTCATTCTTCATTCTGTTTCTTTTATTCTTACTCTTTATACTTTTCAATATATATACATAAAGAAAATGGTAAAATTGATAATAAAGGTAAATTATTTTAAAAAGTGGTTTAAATAATTTGAAAAGAGAAAAAAGTATGTAAATATATATTTAACAGAGAAGCATGCTTACTCTGATTTATTATAACTAAAAAAATAATGTAAAAAAAAAGAGAAATGTAATAAGTAAGATAAGTTTATATTATTATTTTTGAGGTGAATATTATGAATATATCAATAAATGTTTAAAATGTTTAACAGTAAGATTTAACAAAGGAATATATATATATATATAGGTTTTATATATAATAATTGAAGAAATCTTTAGAATACTTCAATATTGAATTGAAGGTATGTCAGTATAGCAAGTTGTTACTGAATAATTACTGAAAACTGAATAATAATAATAGTGTTATATTTATAATAAATGAAATTAAATTTGTATAAGAGAAAAATATAGATAGTTAAAAAGAAAGTATATAAATATTATATTTTAAGGTATCAAAGAGGTTTAGTATTTTTTGTGGCAAATTAGGGCTATAACAAGTTCATGCTGTAGCTTCGGCAGTTGTGCGTCATGAGAGTAACATAGGGAAAAAAGGAAGAATTGAAGGTATCAAGATAAGAAAAAGTGAAAATACAACCATATAAACCTCTTATCAAAACTTTTAAAAGTAAAAAGAATGAAAATTATTTTTTTTAATGAATTTTTTAAAATAGGTTTATTGATTTTTTGTTAATATAACTTTTGTGTTAAAATTGCTATTAAAATTTTACACAAATAAATTTACTGGCAATGCGTTTCTTTTTTTATAATTCTATTGTAAATTGGGATTAAATTTGTTTTTGTAGCAAGGTCTAATACAACAAAATAACACACAAGTATAAGCATACACAAACACGCACGCATACACAAATACACACTGGCACGTATACATAGAAACATACACACACACATAAGCAAATACACATACACACTACAGGGCTACATAGCATACGATGCCAAGCGTAGCTTAATGGTTAGGTGTGCAGCTTCATACAGGGCTACATACAAACTGAGTCATTACATCCTCCCACCTAAAACAATTTTTTTTTTTCTCTTTACCTTCTCTCTCTTTTTGATTTTTCAATTTATTTAATCTATGCTCGAAAAGATTGTATGGCAGTCAAGTAGCAAGGTTGAAGCTGTCTCTAGGCTTACTTTTGAAAAGGCCTGGCCTGGTACCAATCTCTTTCCATTCCGGTTGAACCATTATGGTTTCCATTAACACCAAACAAAAACAAATTTGACTACAATTTGCACTAGCATTTTTAACATAAAAGTTATATTAACAAAGAATATCAAAATATTTTTGAAAAAAATACGATAAAAAATTAATTTTCTTTCTTTTTACTTTGAAAAGTTTGATAAAAGGTTAACATGTTTCTGTCTTTCTTCTTATCTTAATACCTTCAATTCTAATCTTTTTTTCCTCTATGTTCCTCTCGTTACGCTTAACTGCCGAAGCTACAGAAAGAACTTGTTATAGCCCTAATTTATTACAAAAAAATATACCTTATATTTTGATACCTTAAAATATAATATTTATCTACTTTATTTTTAACTATTTATACTTCTTCTCTTATACAAATTTTATTTCATATATTATAAATATAACACTACTTTATTATTATATATATTTATAGCTTAGAATCTCAAAACAATCCAGTGAAAATACTTTTGACTTGAAGTATGGTAAATGGTACAAAGATATACTTGAAGTTGACATTATAAAAACTACCATTTTTCTCGTCTTTCAAAAGGTAATCCTGAAGATTTGTGTTACCGCCAAGGATTTGGCCAAGGTATTCTTGTGGACTCTGAACATAGGGGAAAGTAGCATCCTTGGTGACTCCTAAGACTATGATAGACAACTCCTCCAGTCTGACATGATCTGGGAGGTGGTTGGTGTCCATAGTTTCTGTCAGAGTGGTTCTCGAGTAACAGGGAGGGCTGTCAGGGTTATAATCAACATTCCTCTTTGGCGATGAGGTACTTGACTTGCTGGTACTTTCTTCTTCATCTTCCTCAGAGAGATTCTTCACCAATTTCTGCTGCTCTTGAGTGAGACTCGCAATGGCAAGAAGCAAGTCTTGGTCAATTAGAAACCCAACAATGTTCAGATCAGACATTCTACCATTCCAATCTAGCACCTGCACAATTCATCATTTTAGTTCAAATTTGGAAATTTTAATAATTCTATGAAACCTTTGGTGGGTAGGCAATAGTTTTAAACAACAGATTTGTTAAAGATAAGTTGATTGTATTTCAGGATGTTTCCTATATCATACTATTCACATTCTGTACCTCTAGAATATCTCAGCTATATATAGGAAGCCATAATCCATGTCCCAGTTAGAAGGTTTTTCTTAGCTTACAGACTGTGTAATTACGGACATCTCATACCCATATTCAGCACCACTGCTGTGTTCCCATGGTGTTGATGTAGCATTCTTGGCTTTCCATCTGGATCTGAGGGTGAGGGATATTTTCCATACTAATTTCACCTGCATCTGTGTAGTAATTTCCCAAAGAATACCTTACATTTCTAGGAGGTAGAGATATGAAAATTTTGCTAAGAGCACATATATAAATAAAAATAAAGGTCACCTTTAGAGTAAAAAATAGATGCTAAAAAAAGCACAATCTAGTGGCCACCTTCGGAAACTAGCAGATTCAGGTAAATAACAAAGTGAAAACATTAAGACATGAATGTTTCTTTCACAAATAATTCGAACTTCTACTGTCCTTACTGTGATAAAAAAATATTTGGAGGGCTTGGCTCATCAGGGGTGAATCCTCCTAGCGGTTTGGCCAATTTAATCTACCAGACCGTTTCTTTGTAATCATTCATTGGATCATTCTGCTTATACGAGGGCCATCCAATAAATAAGTTTCCCTATTTTTTTCTGCGAACGAAACGTTGTAAAAATTAGTAGTAGTGTAAGAAATGGTCACTAGGATGCATTGGAAGCATGTGACCTTCAAAATTATGCTACTCGTATGCGCAAGTCCATAGCGCTTCACTTTCCATGGAGCTACCACTGGTGAACGTGTCCACTTGCAAACTCCATTATGTAAGTCATTTTTTCATGGCGAAAAATAAAACTGCGTTCAATATTAATCGCAATTTAGTGTCAGTGTATGGTGAAGGATGTATGATCATCCAAATGGTTCGCCGATGGCGTTCATGTTTTTGGAAGGACAGCAAAACGTGCATGATGACGAGCGAAGCGGCAGGCCCCTTTATGCTACGGACAATGCAGCAGCCGTTGCTGCTGTTTGGAATGTGGTGGAAGCAGATCGCCGCGTTACCATTGACGAAATAATGATTCGACTGCCTCCTGGAATCGAAATTGGACGCTATTCAATTGGAACAATCATGTCAGATTTTTGAATTTTCGCAAAGTCTGCGCAAGATGGGTCCCGCGTTTGCTCTCGGAAATCACAAGCAACAACGGATGGAGGCAGCCCAAGCTTTCCTGGAAATGCATCGAAGAGATGGAGATCAACTGTTTTCCCGTATTGTCACTGGAGATGAAAGCTGGGTGCATCATTAAACTCCAGAAACAAAACGACAAAGAATGGTGTGGAAGAAGCCTGAGGAAAGTGCACCAAAAAAGGTGAAGGTCACAATCTCTGCAGGCAAAGTTATGGCTATCATCTTTTGAGACTGTAAGGGAATTTTATCGGTTGACTACCTGCCCCAAACATTACGGTTAACGCTGCAAGTACTGCGAAGTCCTCACTAAACTCAGATCTGCAATAAAACGGAAACATCCTGGACTTTTGTCTCGGAAAGTGTTACTCGTCCATGACAATGCTTGCCCTCATGCAGCTCGAACGACCCAAACCTTGCTGGAAAACTTCAAATAGGAAATTTTCACACATCCACCTTATTCTCCGGATCTTGCCCCAAGCGACTTCCATCTTTTTCCAGCACTCAAGTTGCACCTTGGAAGCAAGCACGTTGCGAATGATGTCAAAGTGCAGGCAGAGGCAAACCACTGGCTATGAAGACAGGACACAGCTTGGTACAACAGTGGTATCAAAAAATTGCTAAACGGTACCAAAATTTTTGGACAGAAATGGTGATTATGTAGAGAAGTAGTCTATGAGTTGTATAACGACAATAAAATAACTGCATAATTGTAAATAATGTTGTTTATTTGTTAAAAAATAGGGAAACTTATTTATTGTCATTATACAACTCATAGACTACTTCTCTACATAATCACCATTTCTGTCCAAAAATTTTTGGTAACGTTGTAGGAATTTTTTGATACCACTGTTGTACCAAGCCGTGCCCTGTTTCCGTAGCAAGTGGTTCGCCTCCGCCTGCACTTCATAATCATTCGCAAAGTGCTTGCCTCCAAGGTGCAACTTGAGTGCTGGAAAAAGATGGAAGTCGCTTGGGGCAAGATCCGGAGAATAAGGTGGATGTGTGAAAATTCCTATTTGAAGTTTTCCAGCAAGGTTTGGGTCGTTCGAGCTGCGTGAGGGCAAGCATTGTCATGGACAAGTACACTTTCCGAGACAAAAGTCCAGGACGTGTCCGTTTTATTGCAGATCTGAGTTTAGTGAGGACTTCGCAGTACCTTGCAGCGTTAACCGTAATGTTTGGGGCAGGTAGTCAACCGATAAAACTCCCTTACAGTCTCAAAAGATGATAGCCATAACTTTGCCTGCAGAGATTGTGACCTTCACCTTTTTTGGTGCACTTTCCTCAGGCTTCTTCCACACCATTCTTTGTCGTTTTGTTTCTGGAGTTTAATGATGCACCCAGCTTTCATCTCCAGTGACAATACGGGAAAACAGTTGATCTCCATCTCTTCGATGCATTTCCAGGAAAGCTCGGGCTGCCTCCATCCGTTGTTGCTTGTGATTTTCCGAGAGCAAACGCGGGACCCATCTTGCGCAGACTTTGCGAAAATTCAAAAATCTGACATGATTGTTCCAATTGAATAGCGTCCAATTTCGATTCCAGGAGGCAGTCGAATCATTATTTCGTCAATGGTAATGCGGCGATCTGCTTCCACCACATTCCAAACAGCAGCAACGGCTGCTGCATTGTCCGTAGCATAAATCAGCGAACCATTTAGCGGCTCATACATCCTTCACCATACACTGACACTAAATTGCTATGAATATTGAACGCAGTTTTATTTTTCGCCATGAAAAAAACGAATTACAGAATGGAGTTTGCAAGTGGACACGTTCACCAGTGGTAGCTCCATGGAAAGTGAAGCGCTATGGACTTGCGTGTACGAGTAGCGTGATTTTGAAGGTCACAGGCTTTCAACGCATCCTAGTGACCATTTCTTACACTACTACTAATTTTTACAACATTTCGTTCGCAGAAAAAAAATAGGGAAACTGATTTATTGGATGGCCCTCGTATGTTAAAGTATATAGTAACACTTAGTGTGCCGGTAGACGAGTGGAAGAAACTGTTGAGTTTCAATAGGCGGGACCAGGGATCAAATCCGGCATTGACACTTTTTTCATTTGTTTGTAAAAACAATGTAATGATTACTTACATTATTACTCAGGTAATATTCCAAGCTTCCTGGTGCAAATCCTGCATTGCAAAAGGTAGCGAGGCAGAAGATCTCTTTTACTTGGGAATAGTGCTCTTCAAGGAAATCTAGAATCACACAACTTCTTATTTGACTGTGAATAGAACTCTTAAATACTTTCTAAAACCACACAATTCCTTATTTGACTGGGAACAGTGCTCTAAAGATCCTCTAAAACCACACAACTCCTAATTTGACTGGGAACAGTGCTCTATAGATCTTCTAAAACCACACAACTCCTAATTTGACTGGGAAAAGTGCTCTATAGATCTTCTAAAACAACACAACTCCTAATTTGACTGGGAACAGTGCTCAATAGATCTTCTAAAACCACACAATTCCTTATTTGACTGGGAATAGTGCTCTATAGATCTAAAACCACACAACTCCTAATTTGAATGGGAACAGTGTTCTATAGATCTTCTAAAACCACACAACTCCCAATTTAACTGGAAACAGTGCTCTATAGATCTTCTAGAACCACACAACTTATTTAACTGGGAATAGCGCTCTTCAAGAACATCTAGAACCACACAACCTTTATTTGACAGGGAATAGCGTTCTTCAATACTCTCTATACCCATCAATAGATGGCGTCTAGTTTTGACGTCTGTTTTTACGGGAGAGAGGCGACCTTTATCTTTATAGATATATAATTATGAGAAAAATAGAAAAAAATAAAAATAAAAAGGTCAGGCGTTGATATTAAAAATATAATGGCATATTCTGATCAAAAGCACATGTACTTTTTAGATGGCAGAGCGCCATCAAGTGGAGAAAAATAAGCTAAATGTTTATTTAACTTGATCTGTGATATTTGGCCAACCCAATTTCTGGATAAATCAAGAAAAGCCACCCACAAACGTGTTTTGCGCTGTTGGTGCTCATCAGTGTGGAGCAGGCTGTACCACTGAGACCAAAAATATTTTTGGTCCCAGAGGCTTCTTGAAAAACAAAGAAATGGGTATTTAAGGCCAAACTTGGGTAAATGCGCTTAACACCTGAGAAAACAATGGAAAAAAATAAATAATATAAAGGTCAGGTGTTGATATAAAAAATAATAAAGGCATATTCTGACCAAAAGCACTTTATTAAAATATAATTATATATTTTTAATTTATATAAATTAATTTGTTT
>CP092867.1:31327666-31381947 GCA_030710605.1 Cordylochernes scorpioides
AAGGTTATTCTAATTTATTTGAAGGTCACACCTAGCGCTGCGGCGATTTTACGATGGAACAAAAATTGAAGCAGAGGATTTGCATAGAATTTGTGTGAAACTTCAAATATCAGCAACCGAAACTTTTGAAATGCTTAATAAAGCATTCCCCAATGACGCCCCAAAGAGAACAACTGTTTTTGAATGGCATTCTAGATTTAAAGCTGGCAGAATTTCCATTGAAGATGATCCTCGTCAAGAACGCCCAAAATTTCAAAGGACTGATGAAAATGTACAAAAAATCACCGATTTGATAAAAGAAAATCCTCGAACCACTTGCTGGAGCTAGAGCAAGACACAGGCATCTCTAAAACAACAATTGGAAGGATCGTAACCGAAGATTTGAAGCTCTAAAAGACTCCTGCAAAAATTCATCCCAAGATTCCTCACCAATGGGCAAAAACTGTGTCGGCTTGCAACCTGTGAGGACATGATGGAAAATGACAAGAACGGATCCAGAATGGAAAGAGAAGATAATCACAGGCGACGAGACATGGGTCTATGGCTATGACCCTGAAACCAAACCTCAATCTGCCGAGTGGAGAGGTTATGGTGAGCCTAGACCCAAAAAAATCCAGAAATAGGTGTTGCTGGTCGCTTTTTCGGATAACAAGGGCATTGTTCATCACGAGTATCTTCCTGCAGGCCAAACAGTTATTAAGGAAATGTATTTGGGCATTCTTCGCCGTCTAAGGGAAGCGATTCGAAAAATAAGGCCAGAAAAATGGACTAATGGTGGCTGGATCCTACACCATGATAATGCTCGCCCTCACACAGCGCACTTGATGACTAGCTTTTTGGCGAAAAAACGGGGACACAAATCCTACTCATCAACCACCCTATTTCCCAGACATCGCACCAAATGACTTTTCCTGTTCCCCAAACTTAAAGCAGTTCTAAAAGGAAGACATTTTTGACACCAGGGATGACATAATAGAAAAATCGCCGTTAGCATTGAAGAGCATTCCAAAAGAGGCTTATAAAAACTGTTTCGACAATTGGGAGAAACGATGGCGCTGGTGCGTTGAAGCAAGGAGGGATTACTTTGAAAAGTTTTAATAAAAAAAAAATTTAAAAATCTTACCTTTTTTTTTTTTATGGACCCAGTCCGGGAACTTATGGGACATACCTTGTATATCCCCTGCCATTCAGTTTATTATTAGACAAAAATTACAAACAGCCTTTCTGCTTGGACTGACCCACCTCAATCCTAGAAATTTGATCAGCCTTCCAGGCTAGACCTCAGCTTGGAACTTCCTGGTCAACTTGTTCTGCTTAGCAATCCACAAAGGACTTGATTAAAAACACATTAGTCCATACTAAACCGAACAGCCTGGGTGGTTTGTGTTCTGCACTTCAGGAATATGTGCTATAAATAGCTCTCTCTCTCTTTAAATATGGCTGCTTTATTTTGGTAAAGAATTACCTTGTGATTATCAACATATATATATATACATAATGATATAAAACTTTTGTGAGAGCGCCAATTATTTTAATACAAATGAACACAAAACAGGCTGAGAGCTTTCTGAAGAATCTCCCTAATCTGAAGCTAAGAAAGGTGTCATGCTATTTTTCTTATCTTCAGATTGAGGAAACTCCTCCAAAAGGTCAGCTTGTTATGTGTCCTTTTATAATATAGGAATTAGCCCTAACAGATTTTTTTATCCTTTATGGATTCTTGTGTTGACATGGTTCAAATATGGATGTTTTGTTTTAACTGTAAATTGCAAGAGCAAAAATGAGTTAACTGTTTTTAGCTTGTTGTGGATGTTAATGTTATCTATGGTAGACACAAATACTTGTTCAATGTTTCAAATAATATCTGTTGACTATTTAAAAGCCAAGTGTAAATGCTTCATCAGAAGTACTAGAGAATAAGGTAATATCACTATTTTTTATTTGTTTCTTATTTAACTAAACATCTTTTTTTTTTATTGATCACAATTAGTTTTGAAATGCATTGAAACAATGTATTTGTTTTTCACCACAGTACAAAACGTTATGGTGGTGTTGAAGTTTTAGTAAATTCCTGAAAAAAGCCAACCTGTATAAAAATAGTTTCGGAATTTGGCCCACTTCAGGACAGTTGCAGCTTCCATTTCACGTCTGATGGGAGGTCTTATGAAATCAATCGAATTTTTCAAAGAGGTGTTCAAGATGGTGAAGAGTAAGGGCGGATTTTCAGGCTAAAATACAACTCAAGTTGTGGAAGGAGTGTATTCATATACCAAAAGTGACAACTTCCTTTAAAAATATGGTAACACAATACAATTTTAAATGTCGAGGTGTCACATATATATAGCTCCCTTTAGTTCAGATCACTGAACCTTACAATGTGCACCACAAAAAGTAAATCTCCTAACTTTAATTTTGGAAGTCATTGTGTCTTGTATATCTTCCTTATGCGTTTTATTTTTTATTAAGGCAATCATTCAACACACTATAAGTTTATTTTATCCATATATAATAAAAATATTTTATAAAGTAAAAAAAAAACGTTTATATAATTGCATATTCCAATATTTCCGTTATAAAAATATAATTTGGGATCAAGCCTTTTCTGTTGTTATAACAATGTCTGATTGTTACAAATGAGGCATTTATATAATGAGATTCTATTTTATAAAATTGAAGTCAAATTTAAATCTTTTTTTGAAATGTGGGTGAGATAAAACAAAATATGGTTTATATTATCCAAGTATATACACAAATATTGCTATTCTAAAAAATATGTGCCTGAAAAACAAACAACACACAAATAATCAAATTGTACTAGAGAGCAAATTATTTTTAAAAAAATTTGCAAATGTTTTTTTTTAATAAAATAAAATTCTTATTTGTAAAAGCTAACATTTTAAAATGCAATATAGATTTTTAAATATATTATATTAAATTTATATTTGAAAAATCTACCTATAAACTTGAAAAATATATCACAAAAAACAAGATTTATATGTAAATAAAAATTATCAACATATAAGAAAATATTCATTATTACTATATATCACACACAATACATATAAAGTAAATAATAAAGAGTAAAATATAATTTGAAGAAAAAAAGGTATGTAAATATATATTTAACTGAGAAGAATCCTCACTCTGTGATTTTATATAAATTGAAAAGTATGAAGACTAAGTAGAAGAAACAGAACATTGAGTTAAAAGAATATTCATATTTTTATTTTAAAAAATTCATTATGATTTAAATTTTAAAATATATTTTAAAATTTTTTAGATTTTTTTCTATTACTGAGAAGAACCACCATAATATTGTAATAAATATGTAAAATGTTTAACACCAAGATTCAACAACATAACTAAGCTTATAAATCGGCTTTCATGGCGTCATATACTTGTCCAGAAAAAAAACATTAACAATGACAAAAATGGAGTAACAAACAGTCAGATATAACAAACAACAAATGGAGAACCAAACTAAAAAAGCAATCCAAAAAAAAAAAAGAAATATATATGAGAAAAAAAAATTGTTTTGCTTTTTTTAATTGAAGACTAGCAGATTCATTACTCCATTTTTGTTATTATTGTTGTTTTCTGGAAAGTATATAAAGCAAAAAGCCGATTTATAAGCTTAGTTTATGTGGTTAATTCTTGCTGTTAAACATTTTACATATTTATTTTAAAATTAAGGTGGTTCTTCCCCTTAATAAAGGGAGAGAGAAAAAATGAAAAATGTATTTCATTCTTCATTCTGTTTCTTTTATTCTTAGTCTTTATACTTTTCAATATATATACATAAAGAAAATGGTAAAATTGATAATAAAGGTAAATTATTTTAAAATGTGGTTGAAATAATTTGAAAAGAGAAAAAAGTATGTGAATATATATTTAACAGGGAAGCATGCTTACTCTGATTTATTATAACTAAAAAATAATGTAAAAAAAAAAAAAAGAGAAATGTAATAAGTAAGATAAGTTTATATTATTATTTTTGAGGTGAATATTATGAATATATGTATCAATAAATATTTAAAATGTTTAACAGTAAGATATAACAAAGGAATATATATATATAGGTTTTATATATAATAATTAAAGAAATCTTTAGAATACTTCAATATTGAATTGAAGGTATGTCAGTATAGCAAGTTGTTACTGAATAATTACTGAAAAACTGAATGATAATAATAGTGTTATATATAATAAATGAAATTAAATTTGTATAAGAGAAAAGTATAGATAGTTAAAAAGAAAGTAGATAAAAATTATATTTTAAGGTATCAAAGAGGTTTAGTATTTTTTGGTGACAAATTAGGGCTATAACAAGCTCATGCTGTAGCTTCGGCAGTTGTGCGTCATGAGAGGAACATAGGGAAAAAAGGAAGAATTGAAGGTATCAAGATAAGAAAAAGTGAAAAGACAGAACCATATAAACCTCTTATCAAACTTTTAAAACTAAAAAGAATGAAAATTATTATTTTTTTATGAATTTTTTAAATAGGTTTATTGATTTTTTTGTTAATATAACTTTTGTGTTAAAATTGCTATTGTAAATTAGAGTTAAATTTGTTTTGTAGCAAGGTCTAATACAAACAAAATAACACACGAGTATAAGCACACACAAACACGCACACATACACAAATACACACTGGCACATACACATAGAAACATACGCACACACATAAGCAAATACACATACGCACTACAGGGATACACACAAGTTGAGTCATTACATCCTCCCACCTAAAACAATTTTTTTTCTCTTTTCCCTTCTCTCTCTTTTTAATTTTCAATTTATTTAATCTATGCTCGAAAAAATTGGTATGGCAGTCAAGTAGCAAGGTTGAAGCTGTCGCTAGGCTTACTTTTGAAAAGACCTGGCCTGGTACCAATTTCGTTCCATTTCGGTTGAACCATTATGGTGTCCATTAACACCAAACAAAAACAAATTTGACTACAATTTGCACTAGCATTTTTAACATAAAAGTTATATTAACAAAGAAAATCAAAATATTTTGAAAAAATATGATAAAAAAGTTAATTTTCTTTCTTTTGAATTCGAAAAGTTTGATAAAAGGTTAACATATTTCTGTCTTTCTTCATATCTTAATACCTTCAATTCTTCCTTTTTTCCCCTATGTTCCTCTTGTGATGCTTAACTGCCTAAGCTACAGCATGACTTGGTTATAGCCCTAATTTGTCACAAAAAATATATAACCATTTTGATACCTTAAAATATAATATTTATCTACTTTCTTTTTAACTCTCTTTACTCCTTCTCTTATACAAATTTTATTTGATATATTATAAATTAACACTATTATTATATATATTTATAGAGCTTAGAATCTCAAAACAATCCAGTGAAGATACTTTTGACTTGAAGTTTGGTGAATGGTACAAAGATATACTTGAAGTTGACATTATAAAAACTACCATTTTTCTCATCTTTCAAAAGGTAATCCTGAAGATTTGTGTTGCTTCCAAGGATTTGGCCAAGGTATTCTTGTGGACTCTGAACATAGGGGAAAGTGGCATCCTTGGTGACTCCTAAGACTATGACAGACAACTCCTCCAGTCTGAAATGATCTGGGAGGTGGTTGGTGTCCATAGTTTCTGTTAGGGTGGTTCTCGAGTAACAGGGAGGGCTGTCAGGGTTATAATCAACATTTCTCTTTGGGGATGAGGTACTTGGCTTGCTGGTACTTTCTTCTTCGTCTTCCTCAGAGAGATTTTTCACCATTTCTGCTGCTCTTGAGTGAGACTTACAATGGCAAGAAGCAAGTCTTGGTCAATTAGAAAACCAACAATGTTCAGATCAGACATTCTACCATTCCAATCTAGCAACTGCACAATTCATCATTTTAGTTTAAATTTTGAAAATTTAAATAATTCTATGAAACCTTTGGTGGGTAGGCAATAGTTTTAAACAACAGATTTGTTAAAGATAAGTTAATTGTATTTTAGGATGTTTCCTATATCATACTATTCACACTCTGTACCATCGATGTAAGCATTACAATTATTCTGAATAAATTTGATGAAATGCCTATAGAGTTACAAAATCTTTAGCACTTATAAAAAGATATAAACTTAGAATTTGATAGAAAAAAAATAGGCCAAAAGGAGAAATTGGACATTGACCTGAGTTAGCTTCTTAAATTAGCAAGCTAATCTCAAAAAAAAAAAAAAAAAATTTCACAGAATTTGGTGCAAATTCCAGAACTACCTGGACCTCAGCTCTATCCATCTAGTTCCTCACTCTAGAAGACCTCGGCTATATATAGGAAGCCATAATCCATGTCCCTGTTAGAAGGTTTTTCTCAGCTTACAGACTAGGTCATTACGGAAATCTCATACCCATATTCAGCACCACTGCTGTGTCCCCATGGCATTGATGTATCATTCTTGGCTTTCCATCTGTATATGAGGGTGAGGCCTATTTTCCATACTAATTTCACCTGCATCTGTGTAGTAATTTCCCAAAGAATACCTCACATTTCTAGAAGGTAGAGATATGGAAATTTTGCCAAGAGCACATATATAAATAAAAAAAAAGGTCACCTTTAGAGTTAAAATAGATGCTAAAACAAAGCGCAATCTAGTGACCACCTTTGGAAACTAGCGGATTCGGGTAAATAACAAAGTGAAAATATTAAGACACAAATGTTTCTTTCAAAAATAATTCGAACTTCTACTGTCTTTACTGTGATAAAAAATATTTGGAGGGCCTGGCTCATCAGGGGTGAATCCTACCAGCGGCTTGGCCAATTTAATCCACCAGACCGCTTCTTTGTAATCATTCATTGGATCATTCTGCTTATACGAGGGCCATCCAATAAATAAGTTTCCTTATTTTTTTCTGCGAACGAAACATTGTAAAAATTAGTTAGTAGTGTAAGAAATGGTCACTAGAATGCATTGGAAGAGTGTGACCTTCAAAATCACGCAACTCATATGCGCAAGTCCGTAGCGCTTCAGTTTCCATGGAGCTACCACTGGTGAATGTGTCCACTTGCGAACTCCATTCTGTAATTCTTTTTTCACGGCGAAAAATGAAACTGCGGTCAATATTCATCGCAATTTAGTGTAAGTCTATGGTGAAGGATGTATGAGCATCCAAATGGTTCGCAGATGGCGTTCATGGTTCTTGGAAGGACGGCAAAACGTGCATGATGACAAGCGAAGCTGCAGGCCCGTTACTGCTACGGACAATGTAGCCAAATGCTGCTGTTCGGAATGTGGTGGAATCAGATCGCCGCATCATCATTGACGAAATAATGATTTGACTGCATCCTGGAATCGAAATTGGACGCACTTTGATTGGAACAATCATGTTTGATGTTTTGAATTTTCGCAAAGTCTGTGCAAGATGGATCCCGCGTTTACTCTCTGAAAATCACAAGCAACAACGGAGGGAGGCAGCCCGAGCTTTCCTGGAAATGCATCGAAAAGATGGAGATCAACTTTTTCCCATATTGTCACTAGAGATGAAAGCTGGGTGCATCATTCAACACCAGAAACAAAACGACAAAGCATGGTGTGGAAGAAGCCTGAGAAAAGTGCACCAAAAAAGGCGAAAGTCACAATCTCTGCAGGCAAAGTTATGGCTATCGTCTTTGGGACTGTAAGGGTGTTTTATTGGTTGACTACCTGCCCCCAAACACTATGGTTAACGCTGCGAGGTACTGCGAAGTCCTCACTAAACTCAGAGCTGCAATAAAACGGAAACATCCTGGACTTTTGTCTCGGAAAGTTTTACTCGTCCATGACAATGCTCGCCCTCACGCAGCTCGAACGAACCCAAACGTTGCTGGAAAACTTCAAATGGGAAATTTTTACACATCCACCTATTTCTCCGGATCTTGCCCAAAGTGACTTCCATCTTTTTCCAGCACTCAAGTTTCACCTTGGTGGCAAGCACTTTGCGAATGATGACGAAGTGCAGGCGGAGGCGAACCACTGGCTACGAAGACAGGACACGGCTTGGTACAACAGTGGTATCAAAAAATTGCTACAAGGTACCAAAGGTTTTTGGACAGAAATGGTGATTATGTAGAGAAGTAGTCTATGAGTTGTATAATGAAAATAAAATAACTGCATAATTGTAAATAATGTTGTTTATTTGTTAAAAAATAGGGAAACTTATTTATTGGATGGCCTCTCGTATATGCTACACTAAAGGGTAGAATCTTAGAAATGGTATTGTTAATGGAAAAAAAACATCTGTTTATTATTGTTTTTGTTTATTAATGTTGAATTCACTAGTTTGCTGGGATGGTCAATAGATAATCCTTTGTCTTAAAATATTTTTTGATGGGAGAGGCGACATATATGTGAAATAAAATTGCAGGAAGAAAATATTCATGCTCTAAAATTGGCACATCTCCCTTTAAATATGCATTTAACAATTGATTATATTTAACACCCTAGTTAAAAAGCTTTACTAGTTGTGAAAAGCAATGAGCCTCTTAGCAACAGTTTTGGCCAATTCAGACAGAAGACCAATCTATATACTATGGTTTTGGGACTTGGCCTTCAGATTGTGATATAGTTAATTATTTTAATGAATAATTAGGGGGAAAGGTGCCTCTTTTGACACATATATATATTCATGGACAAAACTTGAGGAAGTTTTTCCCTTTCAAATGTATATCAGTTTTCTTACAATAACTCAATAAGATATTTTATACGCAGTGACATTTATTGATGAAAAATGAGATAAACAAGTGTGAATTAAACTGCCTCTGTCACCTCCAAAAAAGGCAACAGGTTACAGCCGACATCAAAGGATTTCCACTTCATTATATTTGTCCATAAGTGTAAATATAAACAAGTGAAGTTTAAAGTATTGGTTATCACATAATTCTAAAGCTCCGATAGTTTCAATCATAGTTATAATATCCACTTAGAATCTTGGTTTGAAGTGGTGTGGTTTTTGAGAGATTCCACTATATTACGAGGGCCATACAATAAATAAGTTTCCTTATTTTTTAACAAATAAACAACATTATTTACAATTATGCAGTTATTTTATTTTCATTATACAACTCATAGACTACTTCTCCACATAATCACCATTTCTGTCCAAACATTTTTGGTACCGTTGTAGCAATTTTTTGATACCACTGTTTGTACCAAGTCGTGCCCTGTCACTGTAGCCAGTGGTTCGCCTCCGCCTGCACTTTGTAATCATTCGCAAAGTGCTTGCCTCCAAGGTGCAACTTGAGTGCTGGAAAAAGATGGAAGTCGCTTGGGGCAAGTTCCGGAGAATAAGGTGGATGTGTGAAAATTTCCCATTTGAAGTTTTCCAGCAACGTTTGGGTCGTTCGAGCTGCGTGAGAGCAAGCATTGTCATGGACGAGTGACACTTTCCGAGACAAAAGTCCAGGACGTTTCCGTTTTATTGCAGCTCTTTCCTCAGGCTTCTCCAACCCATGCTTTGTCTTTTTGTTTCTGGAGTTGAATGATGCACCCAGCTTTCATCTACAGTGACAATACGGGAAAACAGTTGATCTCCAACTCTTTGATGCATTTCTAGGAAAGCTCGGGCTGCCACCATCCATTGTTGCTTGTGATTTTCCGAGAGCAAACGCGGGACCCATCTTGTGCAGACTTTGCGAAAATTCTAAACATCTGACATGATTGTTCCAATCGTAGAGCGTCCAATTTCGATTCCTGGAGGCAGTCGAATAATTGTTTATCAATGGTGATGCGGCGATCTGCTTCCAACACATTCCGAACAGCAGCAACGGCTATATTGTCCGTAGCAGTAACGGGCCTGCCGCTTCGCTCGTCATCATGTACGTTTTGCCGTCCTTCCAAGAACCATGAACGCCATCGGCGAACCATTTGGATGCTCATACATCCTTCACCATACACTGACAGTAAATTGCAATGAATATTGACCGCAGTTTAATTTTTCGCCATGAAAAAACTAATTACAGAATGGAGTTCGCAAGTGGACACGTTCACCAGTGGTAGCTCCATGGAAACTGAAGCGCTATGGACTTGCTCGTACGAGTGCGTGATTTTGAAGGTCATGCGCTTCCAACGCATCTTAGTGACCATTTTTACACTACTACTAACTAATTTTTACAACGTTTCGTTCGCAGAAAAAAAAAATAGGGAAACTGATTTATTGGATGGCCCTCGTATGTTAAAGTATATTGTAACATTTAGTGTGCCGGTGGATGAGTGGAATAAACTGTTGAGTATCAATAGGCGGGACCAGGGATCAAATCCGGCATTGACACTTTTTCATTTGTTTGTAAAAACAATGTAATGATTACTTACATTATTACTCAGGTAATATTCCAAGCTTCCTGGTGCAAATCCTACATCGCAAAAGGTAGCGAGGCAGAAGATCTCTTTTACCTGGGAATAGTGCTCTTCAAGGAAATCTAGAATCACACAACTTCTTATTTGACTGTGAATAGAACTCTTAAATACTTTCTAAAACCACACAACTCCTTATTTGACTGGGAACAGTGCTCTATAGATCTTCTAAAACCACACAACTCCTTATTTGACTGGGAACAGTGCTCTATAGATCTTCTAAAACCACACAACTCCTTATTTGACTGGGAACAGTGCTCTATAGATCTTCTAAAACCACACAACTCCTTATATGACTGGAACAGTGCTCTATAGATCTTCTAAAACCACACAACTTCTAATTTGACTGGGAACAGTGCTCTATAGATCTTCTGAAACCACACAACTCCTTATTTGACTGGGAACAGTGCTCTATAGATCTTCTAAAACCACACAACTCCTTATATGACTGGGAACAGTGCTCTATAGATCTTCTAAAACCACACAACTTCTAATTTGACTGGGAACAGTGCTCTATAGATCTTCTAAAACCACACAACTCCTTATTTGACTGGGAACAGTGCTCTATAGATCTTCTAAAACCACACAACTCCTTATTTGACTGGGAACAGTGCTCTATAGATCTTCTAAAACCACACAACTCCTTATATGACTGGGAACAGTGCTCTATAGATCTTCTAAAACCACACAACTTCTAATTTGACTGGGAACAGTGCTCTATAGATCTTCTAAAACCACACAACTCCTTATATGACTGGGAACAGTGCTCTATAGATCTTCTAAAACCACACAACTTCTAATATGACTGGGAACAGTGCTCTATAGATCTTCTAAAACCACACAACTCCTTATTTGACTGGGAACAGTGCTCTATAGATCTTCTAAAACCACACAACTCCTTATATGACTGGGAACAGTGCTCTATAGATCTTCTAAAACCACACAACTTCTAATTTGACTGGGAACAGTGCTCTATAGATCTTCTGAAACCACACAACTCCTTATTTGACTGGGAACAGTGCTCTATAGATCTTCTAAAACCACACAACTCCTTATATGACTGGGAACAGTGCTCTATAGATCTTCTAAAACCACACAACTTCTAATTTGACTGGGAACAGTGCTCTATAGATCTTTAAAACCACACAACTCCTTATTTGACTGGGAACAGTGCTCTATAGATCTTCTAAAACCACACAACTCCTTATTTGACTGGGAACAGTGCTCTATAGATCTTCTAAAACCACACAACTCCTTATATGACTGGGAACAGTGCTCTATAGATCTTCTAAAACCACACAACTTCTAATTTGACTGGGAACAGTGCTCTATAGATCTTCTAAAACCACACAACTCCTTATATGACTGGGAACAGTGCTCTATAGATCTTCTAAAACCACACAACTTCTAATATGACTGGGAACAGTGCTCTATAGATCTTCTAAAACCACACAACTCCTTATTTGACTGGGAACAGTGCTCTATAGATCTTCTAAAACCACACAACTCCTAATTTGACTGGGAACAGTGCTCTATAGATCTTCTAAAACCAGACAACTCCTTATTTGACTGGGAACAGTGCTCTATAGATCTTCTAAAACCAGACAACTCCTTATTTGACTGGGAACAGTGCTCTATAGATCTTCTAAAACCACACAACTCCTTATTTGACTGGGAACAGTGCTCTATAGATCTTCTAAAACCACACAACTCCTTATTTGACTGGAAAAGTGCTCTATAGATCTTCTAAAACCACACAACTCCTTATTTGACTGGAAACAGTGCTCTATATATCTTCTAAAACCACACAACTCCTAATTTGACTGGGAACAGTGCTCTATAGATCTTCTAAAACCAGACAACTCCTTATTTGACTGGGAACAGTGCTCTATAGATCTTCTAAAACCAAACAACTCCTTATTTGACTGGGAACAGTGCTCTATAGATCTTCTAAAACCACACAACTTCTAATTTGACTGGGAACAGTGCTCTATAGATCTTCTAAAACCACACAACTCCTTATTTGACTGGGAACAGTGCTCTATAGATCTTCTAAAACCACACAACTCCTTATTTGACTGGGAACAGTGCTCTATAGATCTTCTAAAACCACACAACTCCTTATATGACTGGGAACAGTGCTCTATAGATCTTCTAAAACCACACAACTTCTAATTTGACTGGGAACAGTGCTCTATAGATCTTCTGAAACCACACAACTCCTTATTTGACTGGGAACAGTGCTCTATAGATCTTCTAAAACCACACAACTCCTTATATGACTGGGAACAGTGCTCTATAGATCTTCTAAAACCACACAACTTCTAATTTGACTGGGAACAGTGCTCTATAGATCTTCTAAAACCACACAACTCCTTATTTGACTGGGAACAGTGCTCTATAGATCTTCTAAAACCACACAACTCCTTATTTGACTGGGAACAGTGCTCTATAGATCTTCTAAAACCACACAACTCCTTATATGACTGGGAACAGTGCTCTATAGATCTTCTAAAACCACACAACTTCTAATTTGACTGGGAACAGTGCTCTATAGATCTTCTAAAACCACACAACTCCTTATATGACTGGGAACAGTGCTCTATAGATCTTCTAAAACCACACAACTTCTAATTTGACTGGGAACAGTGCTCTATAGATCTTCTAAAACCACACAACTCCTTATATGACTGGGAACAGTGCTCTATAGATCTTCTAAAACCACACAACTTCTAATATGACTGGGAACAGTGCTCTATAGATCTTCTAAAACCACACAACTCCTTATTTGACTGGGAACAGTGCTCTATAGATCTTCTAAAACCACACAACTCCTAATTTGACTGGGAACAGTGCTCTATAGATCTTCTAAAACCAGACAACTCCTTATTTGACTGGGAACAGTGCTCTATAGATATTCTAAAACCAGACAACTCCTTATTTGACTGGGAACAGTGCTCTATAGATCTTCTAAAACCACACAACTCCTAATTTGACTGGGAACAGTGCTCTATAGATCTTCTAAAACCAGACAACTCCTTATTTGACTGGGAACAGTGCTCTATAGATCTTCTAAAACCACACAACTCCTTATTTGACTGGGAACAGTGCTCTATAGATCTTCTAAAACCACACAATTCCTAATTTGACTGGGGACAGTGCTCTATAGATCTTCTGAAACCACACAACTCCTAATTTAACTGGGAACAGTGCTCTATAGATCTTCTAAAACCAAACAACTCCTATTTGACTGGGAACAGTGCTCTATAGATCTTCTAAAACCACACAACTTCTAATTTGACTGGGAACAGTGCTCTATAGATCTTCTAAAACCACACAACTCCTTATTTGAGTGGGAACAGTGCTCTATAGATCTTCTAAAACCACACAACTCCTTATTTGACTGGGAACAGTGCTCTATAGATCTTCTAAAACCACACAACTCCTAATTTGACTGGGAACAGTGCTCTATAGATCTTCTAAAACCACACAACTCCTAATTTGACTGGGAACAGTGCTCTATAGATCTTCTAAAACCAAACAACTCATAATTTGACTGGGAACAGTGCTCTATAGATCTTCTAAAACGACACAACTCCTAATTTGACTGGGAACAGTGCTCTATAGATCTTCTAAAACCACACAACTCCTAATTTGACTGGGAACAGTGCTCTATAGATCTTCTAAAACCACACAACTCCTTATTTGAGTGGGAACAGTGCTCTATAGTTCTTCTAGAACCACACAACTTATATAACTGGGAATAGTGCTCTTCAAGAACATCTAGAACCACACAACCTTTATTTGACAGGGAATAGCATTCTTCAATACTCTCTATACTCATCAATAGATGGCGTCTAGTTTTGACGTCTGTTTTTTACGGGAGAGAGGCGACCTTTATCTTTATAGACATAATTATGAGAGAAAAATAGAAAAAAGATAAAAAATAAAAGGTCAGGTTTTGATATTAAAAATATAATGGCATATTCTGATCAAAAGCACATGTACTTTTTAGATGGCAGAGCGCCATCAAGTGGAACAAAAATAAACTAAAGGTTTATTTAACTTGATCTGTGATATTGGCCAACCCAATTTCTCGATAAATCAAGAAAGCCACCCACGAACGTGTTTTGCACTGTTGGTGCTCATCAGTGTGGAGCAGGCTGTACCACTGAGACCAAAAATATTTTTGGTCCCAGAGGCTTCTTGAAAAACAAGAAATGGGTATTTAAGGCTAAACTTGGGTAAATACGCTTAACACCTGAGAAAACAATGGAAAAAAATAAATAATATAAAGGTCAGGTGTTGATATAAAAAATAATAAAGGCATATTTTGACCAAAAGCACTTTATTAATATATAATTATATATTTTATTTATATAAATTAATTTATTTATTAGTATTTGACCTTATATGAATGATGTAATCAATTAGTGTCACAAGATTAAATTCCAACATATAACTATGTAGGATATTCAAGTAGCTGTATTAATATCTTTTTTGGTTAGATATATAATAACATCCAGTCTGCTAACAAAACAGGGCAATTGATTTTTAATTATAAGACAATATAACAAGAAATAATGATCCAATGAATAGAGCTATGTTAACTGCTATGTGCGTGACAGAGAATCACTGAAATGTCAGGAAAATTGGTTAATGTACCCATATATTTTTCCAAACAAACTTCCAACCAACAGATTTTCTTCAAACAATGCTATTCTTTTAATTTCTTCCTGATACTTCGGTGAATTTTTCTCTTCCACATCAGTGAAAAAAAGGGTAACATGGAGTCCCCCAAATGTCAGGAAGAAGATAAAAGGGCAGTTAATATAGCTTTATTTATTGGGGGGGACAAACACTTCCAAACAAAATGGTTTTTGAAAAATAGAAAATGATATTAATAAAAATATTTGTGGGGTTGATGAAATGCAAGAACTCTCAAAATATATTTACCAAATAAATCCAAATTCAATTCTGTCTCCAAGGCATAAGAAATCAGGTCGAGCACTTTGATGGCATATTGGAAGAGTTCATCTGAATCAGCGGGGTTCAGAAACCAGCCTGTGTACCACGGGATGTAGTCACACCATTGGCGAAGTCTAAGTGAGAAATATTCCTCATCGAGTTTCTGATGGGTTGTTTTAACCAGGTCCTGCCACCACAGTTGGCTTTAACCAATACACGTACAGACACATACAGTTTAGCCTCGTTAATTCAAGGGAATCAGGCTTTAGGTTGAATTAAAGTCAGCTAGATGTTCATAAATTTATAATTGTTAAACAGACACAGTTATTGATCACTAACAAGAAAAGAAAAAAAAAGAAACAATGAGATAGATGAGAAACCTGATCCTTTTAAGTCAGGTACAAATAGGTATAAATATATTTACAAAAGTGATTAAATTTCTTTGACAATTCTCTCTGCTATTTACAAATTCACATAAATCCTCAAATCCGTCCAACTACTTCTGAGAATCATTACTGGAATTCTTCAAGTTGTTCTGTACTTTGAATATTTCCTTTATATGATGTTTGTTAGGAACCAATTCTTTCCTAGTCTACAATCGAGCAGAGTAAACACAAACACCTCTAAGAAAATTAACACTTTTAATTTCCTTTCATAACTAACTAATTTACATCATTTAAAACCAAATATATACATGTAAAGTCATCCGGTCATCTGGTCAAAATATAAATAAATTAATCTATGAAAAAACAACTTATAAAAATCCTAACAATGCCCCCCATTTTAAAGTTGTTTTCATACCCTCATCGGAGGCCTAGAGTGGTCAAGATCCTGGTCAGTTTAATTCTTCCAATTCCCTTAGTTAGAAAATCTGCAAGATTATCATCAGAACGAACGTGATGAAGTTCAAAGGTACCATCAATAAAGCATTCATGCAAGAATGCCACCTTTCTTACAAGATGGTTCGATCTGTTCGACACATGACCATTCTGGGCTAAAAAGATGGCCGATCTATTGTCACAAAATATCTTGGCCTTAAAGTTTCTTGGCCCGAGAATATTGAATAGTTCCTCGCATAGGTATTGGATGTAGATGCACTTCTTCACACATTCCGTTAAAGCATTTACCTCGCTATCACAAGTAGACAAGCTTACTTTCTCCTGTGATCTAGAAGCCCATGAAATAAGATTATTTCCAAGTAGGTATGATATTCCTGTGGTATATTTAACCTCAGCTGTTGATCTTTCCTTCCAATTAGCATCCGAATACGCTCTCAGTTCGGGAATGTCTTTCTTATATTCCAGACTAAAATGTTTAGTACCTTTCAAGTATCTAAGGATTCGCTTTAAGGCTCCCATGTGAATTTGCCTAGGATCTTTACTATATCTTGATAAAGCCGATAATTGAAAGGCTATATCGGGCCTGGTTTTTGTTCCCAAATACATTAAGCTTCCTAAAAGCTCTTGATATCTCTTCTGGTCACATGTTTCCGATAAATCAAATTTATCTAAATCTTGATTCAGGTCAAGAGGTACAGGTGATGGGTTTGAATCCTTCATACCAAAATGTTCAAGTATGGTATCTATGTATCTTGTCTGATTCATGCTCACGAAATTTTCTTCCTGTTTTATTTCTATTCCCCGTATATTACTTAATTTTTTACTTTTCTTCAATTTAAACTGGTTCTTAATTATGCTAATGGCTTCGCTCAGAACATATTCATTAGAAGATATAATTAACAAATCATCAACGTAAAATGCCAAAATTAACCTCCCATTTTGAGTTTCAAAAGTGAATATGCACTTATCAGAACCTAGATGTTTGAAATTCATCTTAATGAGATAATTCGTTAAAGTTTCAAACCAAATCCGTCCACTTTGTTTCAACCCATATATCGCCTTATTCAGCCTACACACTCTTTGTTCGTTTCTACGTTGTTCAAATCCTGGAGGTTGCTTCATATAAATGACTTCCTCCAATTTTCCATAAAGATAAGCAGTCTCTACATCATAATGATTTATCTTCCAGTTCTGGAGGGCGGCGAAAGCTAGCAGGGTTCTAAAACTATCATCCCTCAGAACAGGTGAGAAGGTTTCCGAATATTGTATCCCAACTTGCTGACTGCATCCTAAAGCCACCTGTTCGCCAATCTTCTTTCTTTGGCTGGTTCTTCTTTATTCACCCTTTCTCCAGAGGTATAGTCAACGCCAAGATCTTGCTATAACTAACGCAGGCTCTTCGAGCTCTAACCTACGGTGAAAGCACGAGTCTTACAAAGGCTCCACTTATAACACTTTATTCTCAAGCACACTATTTATACAATAAAATCATACACACGTGACCAGTCACTCGTGGTCAAATGTAATAAAGACATATATATACAGAGTAACAATCAAATAATAAAATAACAAAACAATCCCTAACATTCCTCCCCGAGTTGATGGGTCCCATCAAGATCCGGAAGGGCCACCGGCAGCAGCACCAGCTTCACCAAGGGTCTTCGGAGCACTCCAACTGATGTTCGCACCGATACAACCCGAACCAGGCCGTCCTTCCCAGGATGGGTCTCCACCACTCTGCCCATGAGCCACCTTGCAGGGGGCATTCTTTCCTCTTTTATCAATACTAAAGTATTGACATCGACATTAGGAGAGATGGTCTTCCACTTATTGCGCTGTTGCAAGTTATTCAAGTAGTCCTTGGACCATCTTTTCCACAGATGTTGCAAGACCCTCTGAACCAACTGCCATCTTGTTAGGAGATGATTCTTTACCAATAATAGGTCATCTTCCGGGACACAAGAGGATGGCTCAGCAAGCAAGAAATGGGCGGGGGTTAATACCCTTTGATCATTAGGATCATTACTCATTGGGTACAAAGGTCTCGAATTCAAACAAGACTCGATTTGAACCAGAACGGTCAGCAGTTCTTCATATGTCAACAAATTGTTCCCAATAATTCGCCTCATATGATACTTCAAAGCCTTGACCCCAGCCTCCCAAAGACCACCAAAATGGGGGGCTCCCGGAGGGTTGAACCTCCATTCCGTTCCATCGTTAGCTAACACGGCAGCCAGTTCTTTTAATTGATTTTGCGCCAGATAGAAACGTGAACGCAACTGTCGCGCAGCTCCGACAAAATTTGTTCCTTGATCGCTATACAGCCGAGTGCAGTGCCCTCTTCGCGCTACAAATCGCTTGAAGGCAGACATGAAGGTGGGCGTAGAGGCATCTGTGACTAATTCAAGATGTACTGCTCGGGTCACAAAGCACACAAATAGACAGATGTAGCCCTTTTCAGTCTTTCGGCCTCTACCCTTGGACAATCGAAGGTTCACTGGTCCAGCATAATCCACACCACTGATTGAAAAGGGTTTACCCGGTGTCAATCTCTCCTTGGGTAAATCACTCATTAGCTGGCCCTGAGTGACGCGATTGTATCGACAGCATGTCACGCACTCTCGAATGCATCTCTTCACCTGATCTTTTGCTCTCAGCATCCAATACTTCTGTCTTAATGTGGACAGCATCAGGTGCACACTTCCGTGCAAAGTCCGCATATGAACTGCTTGAACAATCATCTGAGCCACCCTTCCGGATGAAGGCAATAGCGCAGGATGTTTTTGTTCATATGTCATTGATGGAGCCCATTTCAATCTACCGCCGACTCTAAGGATTCCTTGATCGTCGAGGAACGGTGTCAAACCATAAATCTTGCTCGTGCGCTTCACTGATCCTAAAGTGGTCAGACCTTTTATTTCTTCCGTAAAATACTGGCATTGAATTGCTTGAAGTATTCTCCCATGAGCATTTGTCAGTTCAGCTGTTGTTAAGTGCGACTGATATCGCTCCGCACTGTAGCGGCAGTTATGGCAAAAACGCAACATCCAGGCTACTTTTCGGATAAACCCATTAAAGGTTGAGCTCATCTCTCCGATAGCCATCAAGAAAGGTGTTTCACTGAGGGCATGAACACTCAGGAGCTCAATTTGACTTTTGTTCTCAAACACAGGAAGCTTTCTGGGCCATTCTGTTGATTCCGCTGATAACCAGGTAGGTCCCGTCCACCAGATGGAAGACTGTTTCAGCTCGGACCCCTGAATTCCTCGCGAGGCAATATCCGCTGGATTATCTCCTGTGGGAACATAGCGCCACTCCCTGACTTGTGGACAACTCTGAATTTCCGCCACACGATTGCCGATGAAAGTGGGGAGAGTTCTAGACATAGTTTTTAACCAACTCAAGACTATGGTAGAATCGGACCAACAGGTAGCACTCTCCATGGTGATATTCAACTCTTCCATAATATATTTCATTAGTCTGGTCAGTAGAAGAGCCGCGCACAATTCTAAGCGTGGAATTGACATCTTCTGAATGGGAGCCAACTTAGTTTTTGATGCCAACAGTTTTACACTAACACCATCATCATTGGGAATTCTTATGTAAACGGCCGCCGCATAGGCGTCTTCAGAGGCATCACCGAATCCATGCAACTGCACTCCCTGGATATTCCTTCCGAGACCCAACCATCGGGGTATTCTCAAACTTCTTATGAAATTCAATTCTTTTCTAAACTTAGTCCATGTCTCAATCAGTGATTCATCCATCGGATCATCCCAATGTAATCCCGTTATCCACAACCTTTGAACCATTATTTTTCCTGTTACAAGGACAGGTGCCAACCATCCCAAGGGATCATATAACTTGGCGATAAAGGAAAGCATTTCGCGTTTGGTAGTCACCGATGTCTTTTCCAACGACTGAACGTCATATACGAAACAGTCTTCACTTTGGATCCATCCCAAACCCAATGTCCTTATAACCTTGGATTGTTCAAACATAATCTTTGGTGCGCAATGTTCTTTCGCAATGTTGCCCAAAATCGTCGGATCATTTGATGACCACTTCTTCAAGGTGAATCCTCCACATCTAAGCAACTCGATGAGTTCATCACGCAACGCCATTCCATCTCTTAGATCATCTGCACCGGTAATAATGTCATCTACATAAGTATCCTCTTTGATTGCTCTAGAGGCTCTAGGATACTTAGCCCTTCATCCTCTACCAATTTTAATAGGGTTCTCATTGCTAAAAAGGGTGCTGCAGCAGTGCCATAGGTAACAGTGTTAAGTCTATAAGCTATCAATTTATCTTGCGATCTTCTCCTCCAAATAATTCTCTGCCTTTCTGCATCGCTAGGACGTACCAAAATTTGTCGATACATCTTTTCTATATCTGACATAATGAAGATTCTGTGTTTTCGACAATTCATCAGGATAGACAATATATCTCTCTGTAGTTTTGGACCAACGTAAAGTCTATCATTAAATGAAAATCCATTTTTTGTTTTAGCAGATGCGTCAAAAACCACTCTAAATTTCCTTCTATCAGGTTGGCCTCCAAGGACTGCATGATGAGGGAGGTAACAATGTTCCGCCTGATCACCAACTGGGATCTCGGTCAGCTGGGTCATGTGTCCCAATCCTTCGTACTCTTCCATAAACTTATAATAATCCCTTCCCAGCTGATCATTCAGAGCTAGGCGCCTTTCCAGGGCCATCTTCCGTTTGACACATAAGTCCAAGGAGTTTCCGAAACAATCCTGCATTCCAACCCGTGGATCAAAGGGCAAGGGAACTATATATCTTCCATTGGTGTCTCGTCGAACACTCCTTTTGTATAGGTCCTCACAAAACTCATCTTGGGGAGTTATCTTGTTGGCAACCTGAACCTCCTCAACCTCCCAGAATCTCTTTAAGATAGTCTCCAAATTATCCTCGTACTGCACACGGGTAGTAAATACCTGCGTGTTGCCGACATCGCCTCCTGATAATCCTCCTGATATAATCCATCCTAATTTGGTATTTTGTGCACACAGCTGGGTCTTGTCATCTCTTCGGATTTCAGGCAGCAACAGCAGTCCGTATACATCAGCTCCCAGAATTATATCAATTCTCCCGCTCTTCGTAAACTGGGGATCCGCTAGTTGTATATCTCTAAACTTCTCGGTTATTGGCAGGCGAAGGTCCTTACTTGGCAACAGTCCTGTCATTTTATTCACCACCAAGGCCTGCAATGGCAACTCCCAATTTTGATTTCCTATAGGCTTGATGGCAAAATGGGCAAGGTCTTTAACTTCCTCTCCCT
This sequence comes from Cordylochernes scorpioides, assembly GCA_030710605.1. NCBI lineage: Eukaryota > Metazoa > Arthropoda > Arachnida > Pseudoscorpiones > Chernetidae > Cordylochernes > Cordylochernes scorpioides. Next base: position 31,349,123 of record CP092867.1, read on the forward strand.
TGGTTGCATTGATTCCATATATCTGGGCGTCAACCCTGGAAACCGGGATATTCAGACCCTGGAGCACGTCCCGATGAATAAAGGAAGACTGCGAACCCTGATCCAGCAAGGCTCTAACCACCTTTTCTTCATTCCGATGATTTACCAGCCGTACTAAAGCCGTGGCCAAAAGCGCCGTTGGCACTGCTGTTCTTACATGCATGCCAGCGAATGATACATCAGGCTTTTCTGTATTGGATTCAGTCTTCGGGGTGGATGTTCTCTTTAGTGCTCGATGGTCCCCGATTTGACATCAAACACTCCCCGAGATGCAGCAAGGTATTGTGTGATTTCTTGCATATCCCGCATTCTGCATCTCTCCAGCATTGGCAGGCGTGATGACCCACTCGAAAACATTTGAAGCAAGCCCTATGCCTCATCAACACTCCTCTTTTCTCCTGGGCAGAGATGGCCAACCATTTTTGACAGTACGTCAACCAGTGGTCGCCTCGACAAAACAGGCATGCCTTCATGTTTCTCTCTCCTGGCTTGTTGACCTCAGCCACATGAAGCCTGGTTGTATTTGGCCTTACACTTCTGGAATTCGAGGATTCCCCTATTCCAGATCGTACATAGGCCAGACGCTTTTCGCCTTTTACCTCTCGTCTTAAGAACTTTAACAACGAGCCGAGCCGCCCGTCAACAGGTTGAGGCGTATCTTCATCTTCATCACTATATCCCGAAAGGGCACTACGCTGCCACACCGTAAGTAACTCCTCCGGCAGACTTGACTCGACAAGCGGGTACAAGAACGCCGCATTTTGTTCGGTAGTGATCCCAAGGGATTCCAACGATCTTAAATAGGACTCTAATTTGTCATAGAGATCCTCAATGCCTATGGTCTTTCTCCGGGCGTTATTCACCACCAATCCCAAGAGTTGTCTCACGTAGACCTCTGTGAGAATCACTCTGTCTCCGAAGCGGTCTTTCAACGCCGAAATGGCCTTTGGATAGTTGTCTGCGGTGGTGGGATAACTCTTCACTAGCCTTGAGGCTCTTGTGTTTTCCTTCATAGATTGCACCAAATACTGGAATTTATCTACATTGGAGAGTATAGAATCCTCATGTATCGTGGAAAATTGGGCCCACCAGCCCAACCACTCCAGCCAGGTTCCATCGAATTTTTTCAATTCTAATTTGGGCAATCGGCAACCTCTTGTTCCAGGCAGCGAGCCTTTTTCTGAACTATTATCATGGAGGGCATCAGTAGTTTTCATCAGAGAGTCGAGGAAGTAATTAATTCTTATCTCAAGGTCCATCCACTTCTGATCATATTGGATCACCGAGTCCTTCTCCTCATCTAGTACCTTGTCATCATTCTCCTCATCGTCTAGCATCAAATTCCATATCAACTTATCTTCATCTTGAAGATTTGCCATATGCTTTTCGATGAGTTTATAATTCATTCTTATCGTATTTTCAGAAGGAGTTTCCTCATCCAACTCCGCTTCTACCTTTTTAATCAACTTGGAAATAGTCGTTCTTTGAACGGCTCTACTTCTTATTGCCCGTTTCATGGCCTAGACTTGCCCTTTTGTTCTCTTAACTTAAATTATTGCTTGACGCTCTATACCTCGGCCTTTTTCTTTTATCCAATTTGCAAAACTTTCCTAAAACCTTTTTTGCATAACTTTTTGCAAAAACTTTATTTGCATAAATTCTTCTTTTTTCTATGATTTGCCTAAATTTGCATAGGCCTTCTTTTCTTGATTTTCATCAACAAATTGACTTTAGGATTTTTAACTTTAAACTTTAATCAAGAGTGATTTCTACTAAATCTTGTAACCTTATCCGGATGTAGAGGGACCAAAATGTTCGCCAATCTTCTTTCTTTGGCTGGTTCTTCTTTATTCACCCTTTCTCCAGAGGTATAGTCAACGCCAAGATCTTGCTATAACTAACGCGGGCTCTTCGAGCTCTAACCTACGGTGAAAGCACGAGTCTTACAAAGGCTCCACTTATAACACTTTATTCTCAAGCACACTATTTATACAATAAAATCATACACACGTGACCAGTCACTCGTGGTCAAATGTAATAAAGACATATATATACAGAGTAACAATCAAATAATAAAATAACAAAACAATCCCTAACACCACCAGTCTTGCTTTATATTTTTGTGTTCCATCTTCGTTAAGTTTTGTTGAGAAGATCAATTTGCATTTTATCGGCTTAACACTATTTGGCAAATCAACAATATCCCATACTCGATGTTCCCGAAGTGATGACATTTCACATTCCATAGCTTTTAGCCAATCTTGTACTTTAGGCATATTAAGCGCTTCCTCGTATGATGACGGTATTTCATCTTGATGGCTCCCATGTTCAATTATCCCATGTTGGAAGGCTGATCTACAATCCTCCTTTTGCCTAGCCGCAATTCTTGAAGATCTTCTTGGGATTATAGTTTCATTCTGGCCTTCCTCTTCGTCTTCTCTCCTCAGTTCTTCGTCTTCACAGGCCTGCTCTTCATCCTCTTTTCGTTCTAAGTTATTCAGATTTTTCTCTACCGATATTGCTTCATCAGTCACTGAATATCCTCTTGGGATTGCAGCTTCATTTTGGTATTCCCCTTCATCTTCCTTCTTTAGTTCTTCGTCTTTCTGGTTTCTTTCTACAAATTTCGTCTCTTCCTCATTCACAGATTCATAGTCCTCTTCAAAATTGTTATGTAAAACCTGGAAAAAATCAGTTTCATGTGAAATTTGTTTATCGACTTTCTTGATTGGGAAAACGTCTTCTCTAAATCTGACATTTCTGCTTACAAAGACCTTATTGGTTCTGATATCCCAAACCTTGTATCCTTTGACTCCTTCCGGATAACCAATTAAAACACATTCTCTGCTTCTTGAATCAAATTTGGATCGACGCTGGTCGTTGTATGCCCAGGTCTGACAACCGAAAACTCGGATATGCTCAATCTTCACTGGCCGTTCGGTCCACATTTCTTCTGGTATTTTGTTACTTATCGCCTTGCTAGAACATTTGTTTCTCAAGTAACATGCTGTATTTACCGCATCTGCCCAGAATGATTTAGGAATCCCAGATTCAAGCAAAATGCATCTTGCTGTGTTTAGCAATGTCTGATTCATTCTTTCTGCAGTTCCATTTTGCTGAGGTGTTCTTGGAACTGTAAGCTGCCGCTTGATGCCACTTTCATCAAGGAATTTATTAAATTCGTGGTTAACATATTCCGTACCATTATCACTTCTTAGTACTTTGATTTTTCTGCTGTGGTAATTCTCAACACTGTTCTTATATTCTTTAAATCTTTCTAGTACCTCTGATTTAGACCTCATAAAATATACTGTAGTGTAATGAGTGAAGTCGTCTATGAATGTCACGAAATAATTGTTCCCTCCCTTCGACATTGGGCTAATGGGACCCACTACATCCGAATGGATGAGCTCCAAAGGTGATGAAGTTTTCTTACTTTCGACAGGTTTGGAAGGAAATGGGAGTCTTCTCATTTTACCTTCAAGGCACACCTCGCACTCTGCTGTGTCACTCACATTTTGGAGATCCCTTTTGTAAATGTGTCCTAGCCTTCTGTGCCAGATATCTGCACTAGGTGACTTCACTTTAGCCATCTTTAGTTCTTCCACTGTATAGATTCTTCCTCTTCTATTGGATTTCAAAATTAATTCGCCATTACTTCCAAAAACAGAGGCCTTGCCATTCCGGAATAATACCTTGTTTCCTCTTTCCTCTATTCTCCCAACAGACAAAATATTCCCATCTAATTCAGGAACGTATAATACATTCTCCAAGAACAAGGTTTCACCTCCATATTCGTGACCGAGTTTGATGGTTACATCACCCATCTCTGATACCTTTATTTTCTCATTGTTTGCCATTTCAACTGAAGTTGAAATACTTTTTGTATTCGTCATTTTCAGTCTGTTCGACGTCATGTGTTCAGTAGCTCCACTGTCCAGAAACCAGATATTCTGCGAGCTATTGTTTTTAAAATGGCGACTTTTCAATCCTTGTATTGGATTTTTTATCCATTCTATCGGGGATTGGCTATCTCTATATACTTGAATTGGCTTTTAAGTTTTGCATCCAAATCATTCAGAAGATTATCATACCATTTAACATCAGAAACTCCTTCACAAAAGGCTAATAACTCAGCCTCCTTTGTGGACATTGCAACCATTCTTTGTTTGTTGCATTTCCAATTGATTACATTGTTGGCAATTTTAATAAAGTGTCCTCCAAATGATTCGGCATCTTTAGTAGTCCACCAACCAGTATCTGATATTGCAGTCAATTGTTCCGATCCTTCACTGAATTTTATTTTTATTTTTATTGTGTTTTGCAGATATATCAATATTCGTTTGATAGCTCTCCAATTTATTTCTCTTGTACATCTTGTAATTCAACATGAGAGTTCTCGTTTGAAACTATTTTAATGTTGCCTTGTTGGGTTGCTTCTATTGAGCGATGAGTTTCTGCTAATAATATATGTTGATTGCATTCTATGACTTCTTCTAGACATGAATTATCATTTGTCATATGGGTTGATTTCCAGAGTCAAGTTGCAACTCCATTTTTTGCAAAGAATTTAAGAGAATGAGAAAGAATTAACCCTTTTCATGCTGTGTTCCCAACTTCTTGAAATAGAGGAGGTTTTACTGTTTGTTGTTTATGTAAAAATAAATATAAAACCACATACACAAATGAACTTATCAAAATTGTTTGTAAAATGGTGACAAATACACCTGTGGATCACTCACCTTGATACCAAATTCAAAAAAATTGCTAGTGTCCATCATTATGATGGTACAAGCAAAATTTCTAGGTTCAATGAGATAGTGTTCCAATTCAAATTCCCTGATGAAAGAGTTAACCAGAATTAGCGGGGAATGGCCCATTTTGAGTGCTTCAATCAATCTACACAAAAAAAATATATATTTTTTTTCATTCATGTAAGGACTTGATGATAAAATTAATTTTAAAATGTCATACTTACAAATCTTTGCACCAAAAATGACTTTTTCCATGACGACTTTGGTCTTTATAAAAGGGACATAATTTAGCACAAAAGATCTTGGCAGTAGGATATGTTTGTTCCAGTAATTCTCTCAGAGATTCCTTACCAGAACCAGGAAACCCTCTGACACAAAAGACTATCCGCCCATGATCATTCAAGTAATCAATGGTTTCTCTTTGAGCTATAAAATCAAAAGTGGTGATGATGTCTTCAATCCTCTCCTCTGAGGAAAGTTGTAGTCGTTTTCTCTCTGCACATCAATATGCTTCAGTACATTCAACAATATATAACTCTATCAACACAAGTCTCAGTACACTCAACAAGATATAACTCTATCAACACAACATGTCTCAGTACACTCAACAAGATATAACTTTATCAACACAACATGTCTCAGTACACTTAACAAGATATAACTCTATCAACACAACCTGTTTCAGTACACTCAACAAGATATAACTCTATCAACATGTCTCAGTGCACTCAACAAGATATAACTCTATCAACACAACATGTCTCAGTACACTCAACAAGATATAACTTTATCAACACAACATGTCTCAGTACACACAACAAGATATAACTCTATCAACACAACCTGTTTCAGTATACTCAACAAGATATAACTCTATCAACATGTCTCAGTACACTCAACAAGATATAACTCTTTCAACACAAGATGTCTCAGTACACTCAACAAGATATGACTCTACCAACACAACAGGTCTGAGTACACTCAACAAGATATAACTCTATCAACACAACATGTCTCAGTACACTCAACAAGATATAACTATATCAACACAACATGTTTCAGTACACTCAACAAGATATAACTCTATCAACACAAAATGTCTCAGTACACTCAACAAGATATAACTCTATCAACATGTCTCAGTACACTCAACAAGATGTAACTCTGTCAACACAACATGTCTCAGTGCACTCAACAAGATATAACTCTATCAACATGTCTCAGTACACTCAACAAGATATAACTTTATCAACACAAGCTGTCTCAGTATACTCAACAAGATATAACTCTATCAGCATGTCTCAGAACACTCAACAAGATATAACTCTGTCAACACAAGATGTCTCAGTACACTCAACAAGATATAACTCTACCAACACAACAGGTCTGAGTACACTCAACAAGATATAACTCTATCAACACAACAAGTCTCAGTACACTCAACAAGATATAACTCTATCAACACAACATGTCTCAGTAAACTCAACAAGATATAACTCTATCAACACAACATGTCTCAGTACACTCAACAAGATATAACTCTATCAACACAACATGTCTCAGTACACTCAACAAGATATAACTCTATCAACACGACATGTCTCAGTACACTCAACAAGATATAACTCTATCAACATGTCTCAGTACACTCAACAAGATATAACTCTGTCAACACAACATGTCTCAGTGCACTCAACAAGATATAACTCTATCAACATGTCTCATTACACTCAACAAGATATAACTTTATCAACACAAGCTGTCTCCGTGTACTCAACAAGATATAACTCTATCAACATGTCTCAGTACACTCAACAAGATATAACTCTATCAACATGTCTCAGTACACTCAACAAGATATAACTCTATCAACATTCTCAGTACACTCAACAAGATATAACTCTATCAACACAACATGTCTCAGTACACTCAACAAGATATAACTTTGTCAACATGTCTCAGCACACTCAACAAGATATAACTCTACAAACACATGTCTCAGTACACTCAACAATATATAACTATATCAACACAACAGGTCTCAGTACACTCAACAATATATACTCTATAACAAAAAAAATCGACGCACCAAGAAGCAGTTGTCCGATTTATATGAAAATATGTATACAAAGAGGTTTCGACCAAACATGCAAATGATTGATATTTGGTGGCTGATTTATGCAAAGCAAGAGCTCCAGCGCATCTTAACTGCGCATCCACAACGAGCATTCTAGACTCAATATTCGGCGCGGCAAGAGCTGATTTTCAGAATTTCCGTTTAATATTTTAGCAGTACGCCTCATTTCTACTGTATCAATGCCTCGACGAAAGATTCGTGCTCATTACGAACATATGTCAGAGTTTGAAACTGGTCGTGCCATTGGATTGAAAGAGGCTGGTTGGTCTAATCGACTAATCGCGCGACATCTGTGTCGAAGTGATGCGGCTATTAGGTGATGTTGGCAAAAGTGGGTCATGCAACGTCAGGACGGCAGCGGTCGACCAAGGGCAACAACAGAATGAGAGGACAGAGCAATTGTCAGAATGGCTGTCGCAGCACCGGAATCCACGTTATCTACCATCCAACGTGTGACCGGCACACAAGTGTCGAAAATGAGCATCAACAGGCGACTGAGAGAGCGGAATCTAAGAGCTCGCCGACCGTTACGATGCCTACCCCTCACACCCGTGCACCGACAAGTCCGACTACAATGGTGTCGGGAGCGATCAACTTGGAACTGCGCTGACTGGGGACGTATAGTCTTTAGTGATGAGTCCCATTTTTTACTGTGTCCTGACGACCGTCGCAAACGTGTCTGGAGACGCCCTGGGCAGCAGGTGGATCCTGGCCTTACAGTCGAACACCACACAGGTCCACAACAGAGCATTATGGTCTGGGGTGCCATTTTATTTGATAGCAGGATTCCATTTGGTAGTCATTCCTGGCACCCTGACAGCACAACGGTATGTAGATGACATTCTATGACCTGTTTTGTTGCCGTTCCTCTCACATCACCCCGGGCTTACTTTTCAACAAGATAATGCCCGGCCACACACGGCACGTGTTACTATGGATTGTCTTCAATCTTGCCGAACTCTTCCGTGGCCAGCAAGGTCGCCTGATCTCTCGCCCATAGAGCATATCTGGGACGTGATGGGAAGGCGATTGCAACCATCCCGGAATGTTGACTATTTAGCCCGACAGTTGGAGACAATTTGGCAAGAAATCCCACAGCACACCATCCGGAATATTTATCAGTCCATGACACGCCGGGTGGCAGCCTGCATCCTGGCCAGTGGAGGTCCAATGACATATTGACATTCTCAATTTGTGACGATCAAACTCTGAAATAAAAAATTAATTGTTCTGAAATTTTAATATTTTTTCCCCTATACATGCTCTTTACATACACCAATATTTTTCCTAATCTGACAACTCCTTCTTGGTGCGTCGATTTTTTGTTATACAGTGTATAACTATATCAACACAACATGTCTCAGTACACTCAACAAGATATAACTTTATCAACACAACATGTCTCAGTACACTCAACAAGATATAACTATATCAACACAACATGTTTCAGTACACTCAACAAGATATAACTCTATCAACACAAGATGTCTCAGTACACTCAACAAGATATAACTCTATCAACACAAGATGTCTCAGTACAACGAAAATTGCAATTATACCGCGAATGTTTCTTTTTATACAAAAATCGAAATTTATTTAAAGAGAAATAGCGACCATTTCTAACTTTAAGGATGAAGGATGAAGTATGATAGGATGAATTGTGAAGAGCAATGACGAAAGGAAAAATAAAAGTGTCCAGGGATGGGAATCGAACCCACAATGTTCCGCTTACCGGGCAGATGCCATGTCCACTAGGCTACCCTGGACATATTTCTCCGTTCGTAAATATTATATAAAGTAATTTAAAATACAATATAACGCGGCTGATGATTGTAAAACGAAAATTGCAATTATACCGCAAATGTTTCTTTTTATACAAAAATCAAAATTTATTTTAAAGAGATATAAATCTATCAACACAACATGTCTCAGTAAACTCAACAAGATATAACTATCAATCTCAGTACACTCAACAAAATATAACTCTATCAACCCAACATGTCTCAGTACACTCAACAAGATATAACTATCAACACAACATGTCTCAGTACACTCAACAAGATATAAATCTATAAACACAACATGTCTCAGTACACTCAACAAGATATAACTCTATTAACACAACAAGTCTCAGTACACTCAACAAGATATAAATCTATCAACATGTCTCAATGTATTAAACAGTACATATCTCTATAAACCCAACATATCTCAGTTACTCAACAATAAATAATTCTATCAGCAACAAGACTCTCTCTGCACATGGCAAAGTACATTAACAGGCTTTCGATTAAGTCCTCTATATACAAAATTGTAATAATTTATGAATTCTCTGAACACATAGCAAAATGACTCTTCTAGATGCTTAAAGATGTCATTCTATTTACCCAAACAAAGTATAAAGTACTGCAGTATATACAAATAAATAACATCGTAACACAATATGTAATACAATATATCAATATATCATCCCTGATCACAAAAACATAATTGGCAATTTCTGTATGTTTTGATATTGGGTAAACACATTTAATGTCCAAGGATGGAAAAAATTTACATAGTGTTTTCTATCAGATAGAAAAAAGTCACAGCACCACCAAAATGGAAATACTTTAAAGAGAATTTACCATGAAAAGGCACTTTTCCCTTTAAAATGAATTGAAATTCTATCTATTCAGACAAAAAGCTAACCTGTTTACCATGTTTTATAATATCAATTCTATAATTTCATTATATTCTATGAGAGGAGGGGTGAATTGTATTGGCTAATTAATGAATGTGGAGATATCAATGTGAAACTTTAATTGTGGAAGCAGAAGTAAATAAAGATCTCAGCCAATGGACAGAGAGAGGATTCTGCATTAGAAGTTGACAATAGAACATGTCTAGCTGAACATGACCAGCTTTAATGTGTAGTGGTAGGTGCCAAAACCTTATAATTCATTCACTATTAAAAATCTGGATTCAGCTCAGTCAACTAGCAAATACCAGGATGACAGCAGCAAGTAGACCAACAGGAAGTAGTCCCCGGGAGGTTGGTGAGATATTAGCAAATCAGAGAGTGTTATTAGAAAGCTATATAAATTATGTTTTAGTGATGCTGTGTCGCTCTAAGTGAATGTCTTGTGGCGACCACACTTTGCTTCAGCGAGCGCGAACTGGGACAAAGCTTCACTACACATATGGGCAGTAGTGTGGCGACCTCACTTTGCTTCAGCGAGCGTGAACTGGGACAAAGCTTCACTACACATACGGGCAGTAGTGTGGCGACCTCACTTTGCTTCAGTGAGCGCAAACTGGGACAAAGCTTCACTACACATACGGGCAGTAGTGTGGCGACCACACTTTGCTTCAGTGAGTGCGAACTGGGACAAAGCTTCACTACACATACGGGCAGTAGTGTGGCGACCACACTATGCTTCAGCGAGCGCGAACTGGGACAAAGCTTCACTACACATACGGGCAGTAGTGTGGCGACCTCACTTTGCTTCAGCGAGCACGAACTGGGACAAAGCTTCACTACACATACGGGCAGTAGTGTGGCGGCTTAACTACGCATACGCGCGGGACATCATCCGAGACTTTTGCTGGCACTGGCGTCATAACAACAAGGCCTGCTCCCAATGGCCGTTACTTCAACCGTTACTTCATTTCTCTTTATATATTTCTGGCTTTAAATAAATTAATTTTAATTATAATTTTATCAGTGGCCTTTCCACAAGCCACACCAACACATCACGCAACCATCCCACAATCTTATTAAACCATCTTTACTGCGGCACCTAGTGTTGGGACAAAGATATAATTTAAGACTATAAATTTCACCTTTTATATATTAGGTTTGTTTTCAGATAAGGCTGCAATTGGCCACTTATTGAATATAAATGGTTTGTTAAGAGGTTGTATGAGGCATATGTTAATTTTATCAAAGGGCGTGTAGGGTGTTATGTTTGTGATTTCACATATGACGATTTCTGAAATTTCATTAGTTTTAGATATATTTATATAGTAATAAAGGGACAACTTTGGTTTGTACAATAGATTCTAAAACTTAATATGTGCATGCGCAAGCAATTGTGAAATGGGTAAGGGAAGAGGAAGTATGAATGGGTGCAATGAGTGAAATCACAAAGATAGAATTTAATATACTGTTCATATCTCTCCCCAAAGGAACTATAGAATGATGTTAGGGAATTTAATATGATCAATTTTATTTTGATTTCTTTATTTGTCAGGATCACAGCCTGGCAGGACTATACAACACTCTATTGATAGGAAATGGTATTTGTTTGTTTCTCTCATCAGGGAATATAGTTTTAGTTTTATTAGGTGATTTTGAGATCTAGCGGGACCAGGCATCATACACGTGAGGAAAAATTTTAGAGATTTCGGTTAGCTACATGTTAGGAATAACTTGAATTTTAGAATTGTTGATTGATGGTTTTCTATCGCAATTCTTACGTATGTGTGGAGATAATGGGAGAATTTACACCATGCCCAATACCCATTAATTCTTCGCCTCCCAAGAGGGAACGCTGAGGTATAGATGTACTACCTGATAAATGTTAGGATTTATGAGACAGGTGTCGCACAATGATGTAATTTTGAAAAGGTGTGATGACACGATGCCAGGTAACCAGGATCTTTCCATAGTTTTGACACTCTCTGCGTGACTGGAATGATGAATTTCACAGAAGCTTCATATAACATTTTTTGCAAAAAATATAGATCAAGCATTGTGTATGTCAGCCAAAATGTGATCTTAAAAAAGAGGTAATGCTCTCCTATAGGTAAAGTGTGTGGAATATTAAAAATCTGTCTAATCAAAATGATGTCAAAATTTTCACAATAGGCCTCACTCTTTTACTCGAATAATTGGCCATAATACAACACAATAGGCAACAAATAGAATACCAACCAACTCCAGGAATTGCCTCGGTAACATTCCTCCCTTTTCCTCTAAAGCAGTCTGAAAACACAGGAAAGTTTAAGCAAACACTTGCTGGGATCAATTGATGACACATACACATTGACAAAACTTAAGAAGTGGAAAGTCTTTGATGTTGTCTTATTTTTTATTTATTTTTTTTTTTTTTGAAGGAGACATAGGCATATTTGTATCAAATATCTAACAGATATATTGTCTGAATCCTAATATACATGCTAAAAGGTACAACTTCCTCAAGTTTTATCCATGAGTGTAAGTGAAGAGAATTGAAGATTGAGATTCAGGTTTGAGAGAAGTAAAATGAGTCTGCTTTTGTCAATAAAACTGAGACTACTCCTCATTGACAGATTGACTTATATAAAAGTGTTATCTTTGATAGAAGGAACAGAGATGGTGCAGTCATGCTCTTAAATACAGATGTGGCACATCCTGTGTGCCTGGAGCCTTTACAGGGTACTATCAGCTGGGTCAGCTGAACCTTGGTTTATTAGTGAGGTATCCCCCTCTCTTTCATCCAGTTTTGAAACCAGAAATGGAGGAGTTGAACAAATACATTATGTATTCTTTTTTGAAATCGATTTTACACACAAAGTGCTAGTTTGAAGAAAATATTCCCAAAACCAGAATTATACCTCTTATTTTTTATGTGTACTCAGAATATTTCATTCTACCAAATTATGAAGTTATATAACTTCACCTTTTCCTGTTGTTCTTAAGTATTGGGAAAAAATGGATGCCATTTTTGAAATCTGAATACAAAATAACATACAAATCAGTCAAAACATTTCTTGAATTTATGGAAAATTACAATTACACAGGCCTTTGTAATTTTTAAAAACTTTAAATATATGTTGAAATTAGATTTGTTACTTTGTAAAAAATAATTACCATAAAAAACTCTAGGTGGCTTTCTTGGGACAGAGTAACTTCTTAAGGATCCATCTTCGGGTCTCTCTCCATATCCAGATATTTTGCAGACTTCTCTAGTCTTTGCTGAAAAAAATGTATAAGGATTAAAAAAGGAATAAGGTATATATGTATAGGAAAAAAACCTTCATGAGAGGCCAATCCTCCAAATGGAGACCTCTCTACAAAGGACAGTGTTCACTAAAATTAACACTTTTACACTTTAGCAGATTTCTGGTAAGAGGACACCTCTCTCTAAAGGACACATTGGCTTTACCCATAGGTTCTACTGTATAATTACTATTTGCAAGTTCCAATTGTTTTAAGAGCCGTTATAACAATAAAATTAGATATGTGTGTGTTATAACAACATCTTGGTTCCAAGTGATGTTATATTGAAATTTGAGGTATGGATTTTATTATTGACCTATAGTAGAAGTTTAAAAATTAATAACTTTAGAATCTTGCTTGAGAATTCAGGCAAGAGAATGTTAATCTATAAAATAAGGGACACTTCTATAGTCAGAATAAACACTTAAACTAGGCACAATCTCTTGAATGTTTCCGCAAACTAGCAGCCTCGGGTTGCTGACACTGCTTTGGTAAATTCATAACAGCAACATAGAGATCGTGGTTTCAGGATAATGGCGCTCATTAGTAGAGGTTAAGTTCTGATTTCATGAGATCTGCAGAGCCTCATTAAATCTCTATAATTTGGCAAAAAGGTGTCTAGCTTGCTAATTGGCTAAGTCAATTCTGAGAATTTCTTGAATCTCATGTGATCTGATTAAATCAAACACTGCCCTGGACTGACGAGAGCCATTAGTCCGAAACAATGTTTCCAGCTGGACGCTCTGAATTTGCCAAATTGATGTAGTAACTTTGTTGCTGAACTGAAATAATTAGTTTGCAAAGATGGTTAATTGTCGCACTTAGTGTAAGCACTTGTTTTGATGGATTGATGGCCGTTCTTTCTATAGGCTTAGACTCTTGAATATAAATACTCTGCATGTGGCAACTTATTAAAATTGCGCTTCCAGATATGAAATAAAATTTTGTTATAAACATATTATGGTCATTGGTATATTGGTCATTGGGACCAAGATTTTATGTTGTTTTGACCATGTTGTGTGCTGTTATATTGGAGGGCTTTATAACAATAATCCAATTTATTTATCTGCAATTTTTACATGCGTCATACAACACTCCTTAAGAAATTAAGAAATTACTGTGGAACCTTGTTATATCAGTTTCTTTTAAAACATCAACTTGGTTATATTATCGTAATTCTAAAAGTCTCAATTCCCAATTGCTTGTATTTTTTTGCAACAATTAGATTATAACAAGATAAAATCGGGTATAAGTGATGTTATATTCGACTATATTTTTTATTCATTTTTTAGAGGGAAAAGGAACAACAAAATCCAAAAATTAGAATAATACTCACAATAATCATTTTCACTTGAGCTTGAAGGATCTCTCCAGTTTTTGGCATCAGATCTTCCTCTATATCCAGAGTTCCCTCCTATTTGACTTCGGCTCATTTCTGAAACAAAAGTGTCAGAGTGCTCTATAATAATCTATATTAAGTGAACCAAATACCATAATTTTTGGTTGAATTATAATTAAATCAAGATGGAGGTTAATCAATTCTCAAAAAGTTACTTATCCAATGTTTCAGTGACCCACTATCACCATGTTCAACGCAAATAGTTTTATGACTTGTAGCTTTCCACCTTGAAAAAAACAAATAAGGACATCAGACAATTAACTTTTTAGGAGTTAATCAGTCTACATCTTGATTTAAGGGGAACCTTGTTTGAACACCATTTTTTAACAACAGCAACTTGGTTATAACATCATAATTTTCTAAGGTATTAGGTTCCAATTGCTTTGTGTTTTATATGAAACAACATATACTAAAAATATATATAAAATACAATATAACGCGGCTGATGATTGTAAAACGAAAATTGCAAATATACCGCGAATGTTTCTTTTATAAAAATCGAAATCTATTTAAGAGAGAAATAGCGACCATTTCTAACTCTTTTGAATGAAGTATGAGAGGGTGAAAAATATGAAGAGTAATGGCGAACGGTTCCCGCCCCTGGACACTTTTATTTTTCCGTTCGCCATTACTCTTCATATTTTTCACCCTCTCATACTTCATTCAAAATAGTTAGAAATGGTCGCTATTTCTCTCTTAAATAGATTTCGTTTTTTATAAAAGAAACATTCGCGGTATATTTGCAATTTTGTTTTAAAAATATATATATAAAAATCTTAGTCCAATGTTTTATGTTGTCGTAATGAAGTTTACTCTATGTAAGAAATATAGGGTAGCAGGATCAAATCCAAATTTATAAATTTTTGTGATGTCTGCTATGTTGTTAGCAAAAGGTCATAACAATATATTATAATTTTGATTTGCCTCATGTTTCTTATCTATAATCCAAATTGTAACATATCATGTATATACAGTTAAACCTGTCTATAGCACCCCCTCTTGGGACTCACCAAAATAGGGTGCTATAGAGAGGGGGTGCTATAGTAGATAGGTCACTTTTAATGTAAATTGCATTGTACTACGTATTTAAAATCGGCAATATAGAGAAGGAAGCGCTATTTAGAGGGGGCGCTATAGACAGGTTTAACTGTATATATATAAAAAAAGAAATTTGGCTTGATGTTTGTCCACCTATATAACTCAGCATATATCTTTGCTTTATAATAAAAGAAAATAAGACCTAATCCAAATAATTAGGTCTTATTTTATTTTATTATAATCTATTATCCAAATTGTGCTTTATTATCTTTGCTTTAATATACAATGTTATAACAGCCTCCTTTATGGCAACAACAAGTGCTTATAGCATCATAATTCTGAAGACCCAAGTTTCAACAAACAATTATTTTAACCACTGTTAAAACAATTTTTTTTTTTTTTTGGATTTTATAGATGAGAATTACAAGATAATAAGATGAAACCTAAATAAATAAGTAGTGTGTGATGCTTCAGTATAGCATTGTTACCATCATTGGACAAAAGACTAAAATTTAGTATTTTTTACAAATTATCTACAAACTCTACTTTGTTTTTTTGTCTGATGATGGTAACAATGCTGTTAACAGACACTATTAATCTCAATAAAATAATTCCTTGTATCAATATTGAGTAAAATATAGCAGGTCTCTAGGGAAAAGTATATTTACATACTTTTACTTTTCCCTGTAGGCCTGATATATTTTACTCAACACTATTAATTTATCTATATTGTTGGCGCGCTGTTGGAGCCTTTAATTTACATGTCAAATTTTAATTTACTTGTTTTGTCTACATCATTTCTTATGGATCCAATTTTAACTTTTAACATCTTATTTATTTTTAATAACTTTCATGTATAATTATTTTTACATAATTTTGTTTTCTATAATTTTTTTACATACTTTTGTATCGTCAAATTTGCATACTTTTGTTTTTAGATTATTTAAGACAATAATCTTTAGTTAGAAGGTGCTTTGCCTCCAAACTTTTGGTTTGTGAATAAACGTTAGAAAGACTGCTCGAATGTTTCTTCCCAGTACATCAGGTCACCAGCGCAACAATATTTGGTTTTTTCTCACCTTGAAGTACAACTAATAATAATAGAATGTAATCTCGCTACAAAAACATCATTTAGAGCAAGATTTCATGTTATAACACACTGTGCTGTTGTTTTAGCTATGGTTAAAACTATTTGAAATTAAAACTTTGGTCTTTATGGTTAGGTACAATTTGGTTTATAAATTCGAAACACAGGATAATAAGAACAAATCCAAATAAATAAATAGTATGACATTTCAGTAACATCATTGTTACCAACACTTCAATACTTTTTTTCAAATGATAGTTTTTTTTTTTTTTGCTTATCCCTAGTACACGTGGTACAGGCCATGATAATCATGGTGGGTAGTTAGCGACTGCTTTTACTGTAAGTGCACCACATGTCTACATATGTGAAAAGCAGTTTGACTTTGCACTTACTAATGCCAGAGCCCCGTTTGGTTACTTGCACTCGCTGGTGGGGTTGGACTTTTGCAAGAATCGGGGGCCATTGGAGCATTTTTTTTCTTTAAACAGAAAAAAGTGTCCAATGCGGTAATCGAACCCGGGTCCTAGTGGTCGAAAACCAACCAATGATAGTAAAAACTGTTACCAAAACGCCACAGCCTATTTATTTATTTGTTTTTGGCCATATTACCTTGTGTTGTTACTTGGGACTTTAGAATTATGATGTTATAAACAAGCCGTGGAAGTATAAAAAAAAAGCCCTTACAATGAGTTTCAACTCTCGTTTATTTGTGTACAGAGAACCTCCGAAAGAGGATGGCACCTTTTATATGTATTATTTTTATAAATAATTTCTAAAAACTTCTAAACATATAACAAATATTTTGTTACTCTTTTTTAATAATACTTACCATTATAAACTGAATTTGGATTTCTTGGGCCAGAATAACTTCTCAAGGATTCACCATCAGGTCTCTCTCCATATCCAGATGCTTCACTGAATTCTCTTGAATTTGCTGAAACAAAAGTGTATAAGGATTTTTTTTTAAATTAATATAGTTAATATATAAGAATATATAGTAAAAAACCTACATGAGAGGATACTCCTGTTAGAGGGTACTTCTCTACAAAGGACAGTTTTTATCAGCAAAAATAACATTTTTACTATTTAGCAGCTTTCTGGTAAGAGAACACCTCTCTCTAAAGGACACTTTGACTATGCAGCTTGGTGTTCTTTACAGAGAGATTCTACTGTAACAGCTCAAAGTGATTATAATATAATGATAAAGCACAATTTGGATTATAGATTAGAACTACAAGAAAATAAGACCTAATCCAAATAAATTAAAAGTGTGTGACGGTTCAGTAAAAGTATTGCTATCATAATCACACAAAAGAATAACGTTTACACACTTGATAGCAGTACTATTTAAGAAGATGCTGTGATCATTTTCTCATTTATTCTTTTGTCTGATGATGGTAGCTGTTAGGTTTATTATTATTATTATTATTATTATTGTATTTTATTAATTAATTATAATTCATATTCATAGAATTTTATTGTTATTTATCATCATTCTTTTTGTTGTTTTTTCTTTTCTTTTTTTTTTTTGTGTTAATATAGTCTCTTTTTTTCTTTTATGTTATATATACAACTAAATCGCATTAAATCTTAGTGTAATTCTTTTTTGTTGTTTGAAATAAATCGAATTGAATCGAAGTGAGTCAGCTCGTTCTTTCTAGAAGAAAGTTCAAAGAAAACGTGCTAATATTTTTTGGTGCCGAAACCCGGGAAAGAAGTAGAAGAAATAGAAAGTTCTTAGAAGCCATAGAAATAAAGAAAGGTAAGGTTTTTGAATACTAATCTTTAAAATATGGAAACAGAAATCTATAATTTTTGAATCTCTGATTAAAAGTTTAGAATTGATGAAAGCAGATGTAGAATATAATTTAGAAGGCAATGAATAAATACGCACTTATGCAAAATAAAGAAGACTTGTTAAATTTAAAAGCTAGCTTTGATAACCAATATGTGAAATTGGTAAAATATAAAGGCATTAATGCTGAAGAAAAATCTGAGGTATCCTTTGAGGCAGAGTCTAAAATCAATTCTTTTTTGATTAAAATAAATAGATCGCTGGGAAATTTAAATAAAAATACATTTTCTGGTGAAACGCATTCAGAACTTCCCAAATTTCAATTGCCCACCTTTAGTGGTGATATTTCAGATTGGCTGAGTTTTAAGGAAATTTTTATTAGATCTATTGATCAAATCCAACACTATAAAATTTTCAAAAACTTCAATATTTAAATTCTGCATTAAAAGGAAATGCCGCTAGACTTATTAGGGCGTTCAATATTTCTGATGAAAATTATCCTATTTCCTGGCAAACCTTGGTCAATAGATTCGACAAAAAAGTGCATTTGCTTTTAAACAAATTCAAAATTTGTATGATCTAAAAAATGTAAAACAAGAATCGACAAAAGATTTACTTGATCTCCTGGACACTTGTATTGAAAGCATTTAGAATCTCTCAATCCTCAGATTGGAACATAATAATTTATCGGATATGATTTTAATTCATATAATTCAATCAAAACTTGATCGTTCAATAAGAAATGAATGGGAGATGAGTTTGCTTGAGAAAGAATATCCATCATATGAAAAGATGATTTCTTTCCTGGAAAAATTTGCTGGAAGTCTCGGGAGTTTTCAGAATAAAGAAAATTCAAAACAATTCTACAAAATGAATAAATCCACTCATTCTCATTCAGCAACATTTGCCTCTGACTCTAGTATAGATAGCAGTCAAGTCATGCGTCCTATGTAAAGGTGAACATTTTTTTGTTAAAATGTCCTAAGATCTAACCATAGAATATCGTCATGCGTCTTCACGCAAAATTGCAAATCATGTAATAAGAGACATCATACTCTTTTGCATCAGTTCAAACCGGAAATGTTAAGTCCTGTTGCGGACATATCTCCATTGACCCATGCCAGTGTCTCATGTTTTGCAGACAACAAAAGTCATGATCGGATATTACTCTCTACGGCTTTAATAAAGGTCAAATCGGAAAACGGGGGTTTTCAAACATGTCAAGCCCTCATAGATACAGGCACTTAAAGGTGTCTTATAACAAATAGTTGTCGAAAGAAATTAAATCTTCCTCTTGCTGAATGTAAAGCTACAGTTTTTGGTTTGGGAAACAAACTTGTAGAACAATCATTGGGTGTGGTCTCTCTCCTATTTAGCCCACATTTCTCAAACCTAATATTCAACGCCAATCCTATAGTCATTGATAAGATCACATCAGAATTGCCCAATTTCTTTATAGAAAAGGATAATTGGCCTTATTTGAAAAATCTTCTGTTGGCTGACCCCAATTTTGACAAATCTAGCCAGATTGATTTAGTGATAGGAGAAGAGCTTGCTCCATGCTTATTTAACGGGAAGGTTAGATTCCAAAATTTATCTGGACCCACTGCGTGCGGATCCAAATTTGGATGGTTACTTACAGGTAAAATATTACTGTCAGGTGAAAATTCCAATCAAGATATAACTATGTTCGCGTTGGAGGAACAAGATGATTTTCTAAAAAAATTCTGGGAGCTGGAGTCAGTACCCTCTGCCAAATCTTTAACCAGAGAATAAATTTTGTGTGAAGAAATATATATTAATAACCTCAAAATTCTGGAAGATGGAAGGTACTCTGTTGGGCTGCCATTTAGAACATTGCCAACTCTTGGCGAATCTAGGATCGATGCTCTGAAACGATTTCTATCACTTGAAAGAAAATGACAAAAATCTCCAAGTATCCTAAAACAATATTGTGATTTAATGGATGAATATCTTTTAATCAATCATATGGAGCTTATTCCGAGTGATGAGCTGGATACACCTTCAGGACAATGTTATTATATACCTTATCATTGTGTTTTTAAGGAGCAAAGCACTACCACTAAATTGAGAGTTGTTTTTGATGCATCTTGCAAAACTATCAATAGCAAATCTCTAGAATTACAGCATGGATTTATAGATTTGTATTCAATGTCCAATGTTCTTTCAATGAAAGAAAGAAAGAACATCTATCTTCAAGCGAATTAACAAGTTCAATTCACAATATCATTCGTTTCATTCTAAGTTCTGAATTTCAATCATAAATTCCTGTTGCAAACTTTACCAACTAATTCAAAGCTTTTATCTTTGAGTCTTTTCATTGATGAATCTGGACTATTACGGGTTGGAGGAAGATTATGTCATTCAAATCTGCAATTTGATGAAAAGCATCCAATAATATTGCCAAGAGATCATTTTATCACGGAATTAATAGTGCAACAGTGTCATCTGGATCATTTACATTCTGGTCTTCAACTGACCATGTCAGCACTACGATTACAATATTGGATTCCTGCAGGCAGAATTTTGGTCAAGAAAATAATCCACCAATGCATGGTGTGTTTCAGGGCTAAACGCCAAGTTACCAAGCAAATCATGGGAGATCTGCCTATGCACCGAATTGTGAAATCAAATCCGTTCACTAAAATTGGAATCGACTTTGCAGGGCCGTTTTTGATTAAACCAAACATCAAAAGATCCAAAGTAAAATTAAAATCATATGTTGCTTTATTTGTATGTTTCTGCACAAAAGCAGTTCATATAGAAATTATATCAGACCTATCTTCAGCGGCTTTCCTCGCAGCACCCAAGCGGTTTATTTCTCGTAGAGGAAAACCTTCTGATATGTTTAGTGATAATGGGACCAACTTTAGGGGAGCTAACAACATTCTCTGAGAGCAGTTTGGTATATTGAAAGCTTCAACAAATCAAAAATTCATATATAATGAACGACTCAACTGGCATTTTATACCTCCTTCCGCCCCAAATTTCGGAGGTATCTGGGAGGCTCGAATAAAATCCTTTAAATTTCATCTTCTCAGATGCTTAAAGTCTCAGATACTCACATTTGAAGAGCTGAGTACTCTGACAACTCAAATAGAAGCTTGTTTAAATTCGCAACCTATTTGTCCTCTAAGTTCATATTCAGACAATTTTAATCCTCTTACATCAGGACACTTCTTAATCGGGAGACACTTAACAGCCCTCCAGAATCCAATGATGATGATGATGTTCTGATAAACTACCTCGATCGCTGGAGCCTAAATAAAAAAAATTAAAAATCTATTTTGGAAACGTTGGAATCGAGAATACCTCAACAATTTGCAACAACTCCTAAAATGGCAAAAATCCTCACCCAACATTAAGGAAGGTGACCTCATCTTGCTCAAGGATACCATATCACCACCATCAATGTATTGGAGCCTTGGTCGCATCACCAAAGTCTTTCCGGGAGCGGACGGAAAAGTTTGAGTCATCGAGGTGAAGACCAAGCACCAAGAACGCCTTACTAGAACTGTCTCTAAAATAGTACCATTACCTTTTGCTGAGGACTAAGTTAGTCCACCGGGGTGGAGTATGTTAGGTTTTTTTTTTTTATTATTATTATTTTGTATTTTATTAATTAATTATAATTCATATTCTTAGAATTTTATTGTCACTTATCATCATTCTTTTTGTTGTTTTTTCTTTTCTTTTTTTTTTGTGTTAATATAGTCTCTTTTTTTCTTTTATGTTATATATACAAGGTGACAAGTAGTAATTCTAAAATCCGAATTGTTTTAACACTATGTTTTATATCAACAATAGTTATACCAAAATAAAACATGGTCACAAATGTTGTTATATTCAACTGTATTTTGTATACATTTTATAAAGGGGAGCTCATACATATATTTCAAAAATTATATACAAATATTAGAAAAAATTATACTTACAATGATCATTTCTACTTGACCTTGAAGTACCTCTCCCATTTTTGGTATTAGATCTCCCTCTATAACCAGAGTTACCTCCTCCTTGACTTCTGCTCATTTCTGGAATCCACTCACAACAAAACTTGAGGAAAAGTTTCATATTTTAAGCATAAATCACTTCTTTAAATTTGGTTTGACATAAAAAAAACACAATATCTACATGTATATTCAAAGACCCACAATACCAAATGGAATGTCTAATATCAATAAGGAACAAAGTTGAATGCACAGTTAGCTCTATCCGATATATTTTCAAACCCAGGCTTAAACCCTAGATGCAGTTGAACCTCGCTATAACAATATTTTATTTGTTATACCCATGTTGTTGTTATATCAAGATTCCACTGTAGCTAACTACAATTCCAGTTAACTCTGCTATTGCCGGTCCTAAGCCCTAGATGAAAAATAGGAGGAGAAGTAATAAGCTTAATAAAAAACCTGGGCACAGCTGGCCAGGCTGATAGTAACCTGTAAGGGCTTTTGATCCAAGGATACAGAATGAACAGCATCTGTACTCCATGTTAGAAGCGCCTGTACATGGCGTCTGTTCCTCATGCCAGAGGCGGCAATTTCATATTGGAGCTGAGTCGACCTGCTCACTGCTGAGTAATGCTCACAGTCTCAATGACAAAAGCAGACGCATTCTACTTCACCCATCATTATGATTGCCAAATCTCTTTTAATGAGCTCTACTATCTCCAGCAGACACCATCAAAAATCTCAAGCCCTACAGGCTTGATACCCTGATATGATTGAGTGGAGATGAGAAAGAAGAAGCAGAAATCCAGTTTCACAAAGCCTCTACTCATCTTATTATTTTTTTCAAAGGCAATTAGGAGATTAAAGAGATTTGTGCTTCACCAAAGTACTATAAAAATCTCATCTTGATATGTATATACAATATAAAGTCAAAGTTAACATTAATAATAAATATTAAAAATATATATAACTTTTAAACAATAATATTGCTATATATTTAAATTAAAAGATATATACAATTAATATAAAAATCTTGCCCTTTACAATATTGCTCTGAATTTGGGCAAACTACATAGAGGCATACAAATCATCTTACAGTGGATCCCATCCCCCTCTGGACTGAAGAGCAATGACACAGCAGATGCACTTGAAAAATCAGCGGTAATACTTTTTGATTTTGACTCCTTCAAATGCAGATAAAAAAATGAACATCAAGGCAAAAATACAGGAGTTGACATTTCATCATTGTTATCTAAACCAAAAGCTTGGCAATAATTCAGGAATGCTGGATTTCCCAATAGGCAGCAATCTTTAACTTCCTGGCTTAAAACTGGCCATACAAGACCACTCCTTCTCCAAGAGAATTTCAAGATTTCCCTACAGTGCACCATCATACCAACTCTTAGAATGTATGGTAACCTCAAGACAGGACCTATATGGCAAACCTACCAAATTTAATCCTTGACTTTATGAAACTATACAATTAGATATTAAACACAAGATAATAAGACTAAGTCCTAATAACTAAATAGCGGGTGACATTTTGGTATCAGCAGTGTTATCACCATCAGACAAAAGTATTTATGATGATAACACTGCTGTTACCAAAATGTCACACACTATTTATTTATTTTTTAAGATTTGGTCTTATTACCTTGTGTTTCTAATATATAATCCAAATTTTGGCTTCTCAAGGGGATAATAATAAAATTTTAGAATGTACGAGTGTAGGCATAACTGATCAATCTTCCTTGAAAGCATTGACTCAGCTTCCTTAAGATAAGTTTGACTGATTATTTTTAAGAAATTTCAAAACACCCACACTTCCTTGATTGGAAGCCAAGAAAACATTATATAGAAGGATCTAGGTTTGATTCAAACCTGAGTATTTTTCAGCAACTGGAAATTCTGATTCTCCAAATAGCATTTTGATCGAATTTGTTGATTTTATTGATAGTTTAGTTTTCAAAACATTTCAATATAGGATTATTTAAATAAATTATGGGTAAAGTAGAAGTCAAAGTTCTTTTTAAGGAGAGGTGCTTACCTGGAGAGTTGCTAAATAGCAAAGGTGGTCATTTTGGAATTGAAAACTGTCTTTTGTAGAGGTGTCCACTAGCAAGTGTCCTCTCACAGGGCTTCTACTCTACTGATGAGGAGAAAAAAAAAAATAGAAAAAAAAAACTTTTTACAAACCCTAAAATATTATTTGTATGTATATGAAAATAGAAAGAAAAAATTATTAAATTATGAAAAATATAGAGATATCCATTCTTGATTTATTCATTTCCAGACATTTCAATGACTTTGTGTCACCAAAACTCAAGAATAATAAGGTACACTTTAGATTACAGATTGGAAACACAGGTAATAAAACTAAATTCAAATAAATCAGTAGTGTGGGATACTTTGGTAACAATGTAGTTACCACTATCTGACATAAGTACTGAATTATGGTAACAGCAGTGTTACCAAAATGTCAAATTTATTTATTTGGATTTAGTCTTAATACCTTGTGCTTCTTACTCAAGAGCATTTGATGTATCTATATATATTTAAATTGAGCTTTTTTAAAAACAGCTTTTATATACTACTAGCGGACTTACCCGGCTTCGCCCGAGGTTTTACCCGAGTAAAGGTTTGTCTAGCGAACATTTGTTAAAACAATTCTCTAAAAACTTATTTTAAAAAAAGATATATTTTGATAATTTGAAACTCGTAAATTTGAATCTCTCGATAAAGTGAACATTTTTTCCCGGTCCCTGTGTGCCGTGTCATCCTGAATTTTGTCTTTCCTAATTTTCTACATTAGAAAATCATAGTTTTATCTAGTGAACATTTTTTCCCGTGTCACATTGCCGTGTCATCCTGAGATAATCTTACTTTTGATAAATAATATTTAAGATAACAAACTTAGTGATAAGAAAACTTGTTATCATCGTCACAATGGGGGCGCTGCTTGCGAGTTAAATCTACAAATCTGCAAATAACTCTAAGGATATTCAAGATATTCATGAAATTATTTTTCAAAAACATTCCCGGTGATATACCTAATAATATCCCAAAATTTTACGGCGATTGGATGTATGGTTTTTGAATCTATAGAGTACAGACAAACAGACAGACAGACAGACATTCAATTTTATATATATAGATTAATGTGATTTGGGCAATATTGACCAAGTCAAAAATCAACTCTATCAAATCCTCACTCAGGCTCTTGGATTCGATTGCTTAAACAGCTCCGATATAGGCCAATAACCAGAAGAGCTTGGTGAATGGGGTTCAGGACAATTTTCTCTGGCGGCTCTTAAATTTATCTAGATATATTGCTAAATTCTAGGCATAGAATGTGGACAAACATCACTGGGAGTTACAGTGTTGAAATTAACACTCAGGTTCTGGCTTAGAATTCTGAAAATGGACAATAGCCGACTTCCCCATATATGTCTAAATCAACTACTGAGGATATCAAGAATAAAAAATATCTTTATCCAGTTTGCGGAAAGTTTGTCCAACATACTCAATTTAACCAGATTTTCTTGCTTAATTCACAGAGTTGGTCTTATATCTTGTGTTTCTAACTCAAGAAAATTTGATGCATCTATATTTGGTGAAGATGCCCAGTAGAGGGTGGGCAGCCAGTAAGGGAAATACCATACACCTCAAGCAACCCTAGCACAGTACCTATGGTAGGAGAGGAGTCCAAATCTTGGAAGATTGTCTATTCCGCTTGAAGAGAATTGGAGATCTTCTTGATAATTAAGATGTAAAGAATAATTTTTTCTTTTTCAAATGAATTAATTTTTCTTCTGTCCTTAGTGTGATGATAAAATATTAGAAGGAATTATCATTGGTGAACTGTACCAGCAGTTTGGTTAATTTAATCCACCAGGCTGCTCTTTAGTTGTATAATGTATTGGACAAATCTGCTTATATATACAATACTATAAGGTGGAATCTTTGTAGTGTCAAATATATATTTGCATATTGAGCAATACTGATACGGCACAATTTGGATTATAGATTATAAACACAAGGTAATAAGACCAAATTCAAATAAATAAATAGTGTGTGATGTTTCAGTAACAGCGTTGTTAGCATCTTCAGACAAAAGTACTTTATATAGATGATATTACTTTATAATTAAGGTATTGATAATGGTATAAATTTGGTGACAAAGGGGTGTCTGATATCCAGGTAAATAGTGTCTTCTCTCATTAAGGGAATTAATCAAAGGGTAAAGTATTTTAACCAGCCGCACCTAAGTTAATTTGTTGCTTTGTCCCTGTACAACTTTTACAAAGCAGTAAATAGGGAAAATAACTTGTGTGTGGATTCATTGTTTTCTCCTCCAATGCATAATGTTGATTTATAACTGTGATAGTGTTGCAAGCCAGTGGCAATGAGAGAGGAGAATCTGTATAAGACTGGTGTCTTAATAAAAGCTTTATGTTTGCGTGTTAATTCCTATCATGTCCAACCTTTCCTTTCTTTTGCAATGACTAAGCATTTTCTCCAATTTTGTGAGGATAACTCATTTTCTGAGATATGGGTGTTTGTTGAGTTATTAATAAGTGTACATTAATTTATTTCGATTTTCTCCATTTCATATTGGCTTTCTTTTGATTCTCTGGTGAGGTACTCATTTCATTAGACACGTGGGAATGTATTATTCTGCGCTAGGTGTACTAGCAGTATACAGAAATAATTCCAGTTCTAAATCAACCTAACTTAAAAATACGCTATCTAACATAAACAAAAACCTAATCAAATCTATATGAACCTAACCTAATCTGACCAGACCTGGCGTATTGATACACTCGGCTGCACATTGCCTCCAGCGGTCTACAGAAATGAGTATCTCACCTTAAAAAAAGGCATGTCTTAACCGCTCAAACGAAAATTTGATAGCAGAGGATTCAGCTAACTAAAATATTCAGGTGAGCGGTCAGATATGCCTTTTTTAATATATGAATATTAGTGAAATAAAATGTGATAAAAGAATGTCTCATATATTTAGAAACAACGATATAACCCGGTTTTTAGTTATAAAAAAAAATCAAAACACAAAGTTTTATCTCGCAAATTAGAATAAACAAGACAGTGTGATAAAATATAAAGTAAACTTTGGCAGTTCCTTAATTTGTGATGTGCGCATTTATAAATAAATAATATATATTCGATAAAATTTCACCTTATACTTTAATAATTTATTAATATTATAAAATTTAGCTAAATCTGGGATATTTAGTTAATAAAGTGTTTTTATGTTTTATAGGATTTTTTTAAATACAAACTTACTCTCAAAGTTGAACGTGAATCAGTTACTTGTTTTTAGGAAGAAAGTTATATTTCTATTACTTCTAAAATAAAAATTATATTTACAAATAAAATATTTTTAAAACATAAAGAAACAGACCACAATAACCTCAACTTACTTAGGAAACGGATACCAAAACCAAAATTTATAAAGGAATTAATTTGGGGGAATTACCTAGGATTTCGCTATTTATTTTATTTTATTTTTTAAAAATATATTTGAAGAAAATGTTAGTTAATTTAAACCTTTACATTTCAATTTAGACAGATAATCAACTTAAATATTTTAATTCAAAATATGCATGCGCATTTTAATTTGCTTTAAATTGCAATTTTTTTGGTGTCAAATTATATTTTTCATTTGAAATATAATTATTAGCAATCTTAGGCTTATATTAAAAAATTAAAATTTTTAAGAGCGTAAATTTTAAAAATTACAATTAAAACTGTCCTACTATCTTTAGAGTGACGAAAAATATTGGGAGAGCCTAGCTCATTACAATAAGGATAGTTAAGAGATATTTTATTTTATAAAAGAAATTTTCAATTATAACAGTAAAAAGCTGTCTTATTGACAAAAGAAATTGTTCTAAAATAGCTTAAATTTGCATAAATATAGATGTCGCCCTAATGTCTTTTGTTCATTTTATGTCTAAATCGTTTTTAATGGATTATTTATGGGAGAGCAATTTTTAACGCAATTTAGATTTTACTGTGAAGTTTATGTTGGTAGTTCGAAGTACCCTCTCTAAAATATGTTACTAAGAGTTCCTTTAGGAGATTAGAGAGTATTGATATATGTAATAAAAATATAGGGAATACTGATATATATAATAAAAATATAGGTAGTTGGCTAATAAAAAATAATGCTAGCGGGTGAACTCAGGCAGCATTGGTCGTGTGGTTCAATATAGAGAAAGGGTATTTAATTCTAAGACTCAGGTTTGGCGCTGTCAAGGCTTAATGCTTCAGGCTCCATTTGCACTCCATAGTTATAAGAATTTTGAAACTTTGAGGGGGACAGTTGAGACATGATTAGATTAGGTGGGGTTTTGGGTGAATCGTGTTATACCATTGTGATAAGGTCAAGAAGATTTCTTAACATAGGCAGAATACATTAATACAATATCAAATCTTTTGGTTAATCCTACTGACAAAATTGCTAGGAGTGTTTATCACTTTTAATCCAGGCTCTTTCAATATTTTCCTTATCAAATTAAAGACAGTAGGAAATGTTGAATCCACATCCATGATCGCCACAAGGCTAAATCATATGCCCCACAATACCCTATTGAATATTAGTGGACCATGGTGCAGGTGTCTGACAATACCAATGGCGAAGAATTTTGAGTGTATATCTTTGTAAACCTTAATGATAACCTCTTCTTTATTATTTTTTCATAGCAGATATATGTATAAGGTGCTCCTACCAATAAGAATAGGTTAATCAGGGTTATCATTTTTTTTTTACATAATTTGGATTTTTAATTTTTATTTTATTTTACGAAGTAAACTAAATCATCCAATTTTAAATTAATATTTTTATTATAAACAATACTTAAAGTTACACCCCATAAGTTTCTTTTTTTGTGAAAAATCAATATTTATTTCAAAGAGTTGTTTATAATCACTCGCCGCAGTCTGTGTTGAGAGTACGTTACGATCATCATCACATTGACTGTTGTTGTTTACCTTAGGCTGGTGAAAGTTCCGCCATAGCTGTAATTGTTCTAAGTTTTAAATATTACCTTGTAAATAGATAAATAAATAAGATTAAAGATATAATCCTTAAGGTAAGAGTATCTTCTTATTTATAACAAGGCAATACACAATACATGGTGGCAGCGAATTGGCGATAGTGCCCTAAGCCTAATCTAATTACTAGTAAAACAAAAAGAATTATTTTTGCATAGACAACGAAAAAAAAAAAAATAATGCAAAATATAAATCCTCCAGAACAATTTAATTTTAATAATCCAAATGAATGGCCAAATTGGATTAAAAGATTTGAACGCTTTAGAAAAGCGTCAGAGTTAAAATCTAAAAAGGAGGAAGAGCAAGTAAATGCTCTAATTTACATATTAGGTGAAAAAGCCGAAGATGCTCTAATTTCATTCAATTTAACTGAAATAGAAATAAACAATTATGAAACAGTTGTTAAGAAATTTGAAGAGCACTTTATAGGTAAACGAAATGTCATCTTTGAAAGAGCACAATTTAATCGTAGATATCAGCAGGATGGAGAAGCTGTCGAGGAATACATAAGAGTGCTTCACAAAATGGCCGAAAATTGTAACTATGGATCTCTAAAAGAAGAAATGATTAGAGATAGAATAGTTGTAGGAGTAAAAAATCTACAACTTTCAGAGAAGTTGCAACTAGAGCCTAACTTGACCTTGGAAAGGGCTATCCAAGCTGCTTGCCAGACAGAATGTGTGAAGCAACAACAGACTATTCTTCGATCAACAACAACACAGGCTGCCAATGTAGACCAAGTCTATGAGAAAAAGTTACCACCAAGAAGGTTCAATTCTACAAATGGGAAAGGAGACGCTTCAAAGAAAAGTAAATTTCAGAAGTGGAGCAAGCCTGAAAAATCTGGATGTATAAGATGTGGTGCTTCAAAATTCCATCCACATAAAGACTGCCCTGCAAAAGAAGTTAAATGCCATAAATGTAAAAAGGTAGGACATTTTGCAAAGATGTGCTACAATAAGACAGTAGGACAAGTCACCCAAGGTGATGACTACCATTTTGTTGGTAATATCCATGAGAATGGACAAAACACAAATGATTGGAAGGTTTATGTAAAAGTAGATAAGATTAAAATACTTTTTAAAATGGATACAGGAGCGGATGTAAATATAATACCCCAAGAGATTTATTTTAAAAATTTTGCTCACAAGAAGTTATGCAAACCTGATATTCAACTTTTAGGACCTAGACAGGTTAAATTGCATGTAATAGGAAAATTCACAGCTTTAATAGAAAAAGATGGGAGAAGCATCCCTGGAGAAATATTTGTTGTTCCTCAACTAATGCAACCACTCTTGAGCGGAAAAGCCTGTGAATCTCTAAACCTAATCAAAATACTTCAGTCAATTGAGAAAAGGAATTCGCTTAATCCTTTTGAAGAATATCCAAAGCTTTTCACAGGACTCGGAACACTCCAAGGGAGCTACACAATTAAATTGAAGGATGAATCACAGCCTCATGCTATATATACTCCCAGAAGAATACCCATTCCACTTTTGAATAAAACAAAAGAACAACTTGATCAAATGGTTGAAAAGGAGTAATTGAAAAAGTTGAGCAACCAACGGATTGGTGTGCTCCAATGGTCATTGTGCCCAAACCGTCTTCTAATGATCTAAGGATTTGTGTAGATCTGACAGCTCTAAACAAGTTTGTTAAAAGAGAACATTATCCAATTCCATCAGTGGAATATACCTTGGCACAAATGGGAGGAGCTAAATTGTTTTCAAAACTGGATGCCAACAGTGGGTTTTGGCAGATACCCCCTGTCAGAGGAATCATCTAGCCTTACAACCTTCCTGACCCCATTTGGCAGATACAGATTCAAACGGCTACCCTTCGGAATTTCTTCTGCACCTGAGGTATTCCAGAGAAAGATGAGCAATCTACTGGAGAGCCAATCTGGAGTAAATTGTCACATGGACGACATTGTGATTTGGGGAGCTACACAAGAAGAACATGATGAAAGGTTAAGATGCGTCCTTAGGAAGCTTCAAGATTCAGGACTGACCCTGAATAAAGAGAAATGCATCTTCTCAGTGAAGGAAATCAAATTTCTTGGTCACCTGATTACAGAAAGAGGAGTGCTACCTGATCCAAACAAAGTCCAGGCCATCAGGGAGTTTCCATCACCTTCAAGCATTTCTGAAGTGCGCAGATTCCTGGGAATGGTGAACTTCACAGGTAAATTTATACCAGACCTTTCAACTATCCTCTACCCACTTAATCAACTCCTAGTAAAGAGAAATGATTGGAGATGGGATAGTGCTCAGGAGGAAGCATTTGAAAAAGTGAAGAAACTTCTTTCAACTTCTCCAGCACTAACACTTTTTGACCCCAATCTACCAACTACAGTGTCTGCAGATGCCTCTTCATATGGACTAGGAGCAGTGCTTTTACAAAAATCTGAAGATGGATACCAAAAAGCAGTTGCATATGCCTCCAGGACTATGTCCGAAACTGAAAAGAGATGGGCTCAAATTGAGAAAGAATCTCTAGCAATAGTTTGGGGCCTGTGAAAGATTTCAAGACTATCTGATGGGAAATACATTTTCCATTGAAACTGACCATAAACCTCTCATTCCAATATTTTCAACCAAAAATCTAGATGAAATGACACCACGCATACAGCGACTACGACTTCGGATGATGCGCTACTCATATAGCATTCATCACACACCAGGCAAGGACATTGTTGTTGCTGATGCTTTGTCCAGAAGCCCAATTAAGATATCGCATGAGAAAGATCTGGAGAATGAAATCTGTAGTTTTGTTCAACAGATCACTTCATGTCCTCCATTCAAGGATGAAAATATGAAAGAAATCTGGCAATATCAAAATGAAGAGAGAGAGTGCAGAGAAATAAAAGACTATTGTGAAAAGGGCTGGCCTACAAAGAATGAGCTTTCTGCAGAAGCAAAAGCCTTTTGGTGTCTCAGATATGAAATGTCTGTCATAGATGGTCTTCTAATGAGAAATTCCAGGATTTATATTCCTAAGTCCCTCAGATCAAAGGTTCTAAACAGCCTCCATGAAGGTCATCTTGGCATCGAAAAATGTAGAGGCCGTGCCAGATCATCTGTGTGGTGGCCCAGAATCAGTCAAGAAATTGGAGAACTTGTGAGGAACTGCCCAAATTGTATTGAAGAAAGATCTAATCCCCAGCAGCCATTAATTGTTTCTGATTTCCCAAGCAGGCCATGGGAGAAAGTTGGAATCGAACCATTTTTACTTAAAGGGCAAATACTATCTTCTAATTGCAGACTATTACTCTAGGTTCCCAGAGTTGGCATTGCTGGAGGATCAAACAACACATTCAACAATTCTGCATTGCAAGTCAATTTTGCTCGCCATGGAATACCCGAAGAGGTTAGATCAGATAACGGACCACAGTTTGGCTTAGAATTCAAAAAGTTTGCAAAAGAATACGGTTTCCACCACATAACATCTAGTCCCAGATTTCCTCAAAGCAATGGCTTCATCGAATCGATGGTGAAGAATATCAAAAACCAATTGAAGAAAGGAAGAGATCCATATCTTTCTCTTCTTGGTTATCGAAA